>JAPDSC010105018.1:0-57463 GCA_026290005.1 Latrodectus geometricus | reverse complement strand
TATATATATATATATATATATATATAACCATTCACCCTTTGTACCAATATATATATAATATATTCTAAGAAATTTAATTTTTAATACTATCATATTGAATACACATATATAATTTTGAGAATGCATATATTATTTTTTCAATAAAAACAAATACATATATTGTAATAAAACTGTCAAATTGTGATGAGAAATTTAAATTTTTAGTTTAATTACGTATAGATAGTAGTTTGCAAAAAAAAAATTAAAAATTAAATATAAAAATTATTGATATGATACTTTAGAAAAAGAAACTGTTCAAAATATAAACTAATCGTAAGTTAATGAAAATTACTTCTTCAATTAAATTTTCCTTTTGAGAGACTAAGCGAAATATTTTTAGAAGGTTCTTTAAAAATTTTATTTCAAGACTGATATAGTAAACGGTGTTAGACATGGTAATTATTATAAGAATGTGATCGTAAAATACTATCACTTATAATTTTATCGCTATGTGATAAAAGTTGATTATGAGAAAAAACAATATAATCAGTAAATTCTGTAACCGGAAGTATTTGGTTTTCCAATCAGAGGTTGGAAATTTACGTTCACATTTTCTGAATGTCTATGTAAACACGTATTCGATCGCGTTTCGCAATATGTATTTTGATAAATTCCAATGAACTTACTAGAAGTCAAGGAACATGATAACGTGCTGAAATTGCTTTTTTTTAAATGATTCTATTTCACTTATCACAAATCAATAGTTTTACACTTATCAAAGCAGAATTTCAAGTTTATAATATTACATTTCAACTTTGGTACCTTTATATGTGGAAGAGAGAGATTTAAGTTTTAAATTTTTAAACGTATTTAATTTATTGTGTTGTAACGTATGATCTATAAAAATAAAATTGTTGTAATGTATAAAACGGAAAGACAATTTGAAAATTAATCATATTCTCCAGAAACCTTGCAACACACACGTGAGCTATTCAACAAATTTTTCTCAAGAGTTAAATAATTTCTTCCAAAAATAAAGACTTCTCTAGAGTTGGAAGATGTTATTTTTCTTAATATTTTGGTTGTTTTCGCGGATGGAATAATAGCATCAAAGTTTATAATTTCATCCTCAGAAAATTCGCTTAAAAGAAAATACTTAAAAAATGTTTTATTGAGTCTCTTCAAGAAAAAATACCAGGAATAATTCAGGTTGAAATAGAATTTAGTTCCACTGTCGTGTATCTTTGCACAGTTTTAGTTAAAGATATTTAGACATGTGAATTATATGATCATTTAAAAGTTTAGATAAATTTTGGATACTGAAAATAGTCACTTAATAATAAAGGCACTATGAAAAGTACACTGATATCTGTATACGACACTTAAATACACAATATCAAATAGGTTAATATAGTGAACAATTGCTTTTTTGAACCTCTAATTTACGAACACTCACGATTTTACGAACAAGCGATAGTTTCTTAAACACAAAGATAATTTCAATTCCCTTTTATGAGCTAAAATTTTGGAATAAACGCTTTTATAAACTCTTTAGTTTACGTATATTTTAAAATACTTTAATATTTGGATTAAAAAGCACTTTTTTTAGAAAAATTTCAGTAAATATTTATTTTACTTTCTGTGTTTCTGAAATGTAAACTACCGAAAATGAAGGGGGGGGGGAATTACATTTTCCGATGGAAATATTTAAATGCTTGTTCATTATTTGACTGAATACCTGTACAAAGTCTCTATATTCTTTAAAATAAACTGTAGTTGTCATAGTTTGCGTTATTTTAATTTCTTTTTCACAAATATATTATATCATATACAGAAATATGCAGCTATTTCTGTATATGATATACAAGGGGTAAAAATGAAACTCGTAGTAATTCTAGATATGCGAAGACCATTGCAATTCTAGTGTTTTAAGAACTACATTGGACTATAGTTTTAACCATTATATATGCATGTTTATACGAGTATAAGAATAAATTCTTTGGTACAAATATCCTATAACCAGTATTTTTAAATTTTAGCTATTTAAGACTGGAAATAGTATACTAAAGTCACTACATTTGAATACTACTCAATGCCTTAAAGTCTATCACAATATGATTGTTCTATATTTTTAGAAGCACTACATCTATGTAATTTTAATAGTTTCATCAGAGCGATAGAAGCGAGAAGACAGTTAGTCATAACAACTATTCTATTGCTTTGACAGAGATACACATCTCTAGATTAAGACACATACTTATGTATTTTAATTAATAAGCACAAATAATTTCTGTTATACATACTTAATAAACTCGAGAAATATCACACTGAATGGTGGAATTTCAGCTGATCATAAGAAAAATAATCGATATGAAGATTTATAGCTACACTTAAATTTTCTACGTAATTTCAGTTCCGAATCTGGTTGTTCCCATGGTTCTAAATGAACAATCGATAAATGGTTCTGAAAAAAAAAATTAAAAATAAGCATTTGCAAAACAATTATTATGGTATAATAAACAATTATTATGGAGGAATATTTCTTAATAAAAAGAAAAATCTTGTATTTGGTGTGCAGGTAGGTAGAATAAGTTCATAGATATGGTACATGATTGTAATGGCAGGATGTTCAAGAAAATGACACAATTCAGAGATACTAACCGCAGTTCATTTCTTTTGGAAACCGCGAAAGAGTTCACCTCAAAAAATATCATTCCTACCTTGTCAGTTAATGATACTGATTCAAAAAAATTAATAAAAAACTTTAAAAGTAGTTTCTAATGTATGGTTAAAAGGAGCGAATTAAGTTTTTTTTTAAATCAGAACTTTTTTCTACAGAATTATGAAGAAAATATGATAAAATGTACAAAAATGTTGAAAATAAAATATCAATCGCTGTTTTAAAAGCATAATATAGAGTTTTCAAAATTAAGAAGAATAATTTAGAAAAAAAAATATTAAAAGCCAACAAAAAGTGAAAAGATGTTGAAAATTTTGAATATAAGAAATTTCAATCAATTTGTGTTGTGTAAGTTTATAGTTTTATTATCTGGCATTATTGTAAGATTATAAAATGTATTCTATATATGATTTTACATATTTTTTAAAAATAGACTAAACTTAGAATGAATCTAATTTTGTGTGTTAGAATTTTAATAATCTCATCAAGTTAGTTTTATATCATTTACAATTACAGCAAATTTTCTTCCAAACTTCATAATACAAATATTTCCATAATTGCAAGAATTTTCAATTAGAATATAACAATAAATTTAATTTCCATAAAAAATATTGTTAATTATAAAACAAATGCTATAAATACACAATCCAATCATATTAATGTGACCACCGACGTAGATGATAAATACTTTCGACGTAGATGATAAATAACCAACCACAGAAGGAAGTGGCATTACAATGCAATTGAGGGTATAGAAAGGGTGTGAGAGGGCTTCGAAAAACACGGCAATCGTTGTCAAATGCAAAAACGGAGCGATTTATCCGACGTCGAAACGGACATGATCATTGTCTTCCGGACCAAGGATATAAGCATTTAATAAACAGCCAAGTTTCGGCTAAGTTGTGAAGTGTTCACTTGCCACCTGATAAAAGCATACCATACATGGCAAAATGGAATTGTCCAAATTCAGCTACATGGCAAATGTAGTGCAACATGGGCCATGATGACAGATAACAGAGGGCTGTGGAGATGCGTTTAGGCGAATAAATATGTAACTGTTGAGCAACTGACCTCCCAAATGAACCAAGGGGCGACCAACAGTGTTTCCCAAACTACTGTTTAGCGAACGTTGCTGAGTTTGGGCTTTCGAGGCAGACAACTTTTTCATGTATTTATGCTGACTGTTGCGCATGGGCGACAAACGCTGGAATTTCCACGTGAGTACCGCAACTGGACATCCACTGAATGGTGACAGGTAGAGTTTTCCGATGCATCACGGAAACATAGATGTTGGTGTATACAACGTTAAACCCCTGAAAGAAAATAACCTTCAACCATTGCCGAATAGTCCAGACTGCAGGCGGAACCATTATTGTCTGAGAAATGTTTTCCTATCATTCTCTGGAATTTGCACGTGAGTACCCCGCAACTGAACATCCAGAAACGCAATCAATAGGACACCCAGAGACGCGAAGGATAGATGCATATTTGTTTTAATGATGGATCAAAAAAAATATCCATCTGTTCTTGAGGACCATTACCACACCTATATGCACATTCGTTTCCCTCAACATTGTGGTACCTATCATCAAAACAATGCGATGTGTTATATAGCTGACAGTGCACGTGCGTGATTTTAGCAGCACCAGTATGTGTTTACCATCCTTCCTTGGTCAGCAAACACACCTGACTTAAACCCATCCAATCGAGAATGTGTGGAATTATCTCGATCTCGATCGGGTTGTACGTGGTAAGAATCCTCACTTGCGTAATCTAGTGCAGTTGGCCACGGCACAAGTCAGCATGGTTCAGTGAACACCTTCAGGTACCTAATTGACCCTCCTCATGTACATCTCGCAGCAGACCGATCTGCGAAAGGTGATTCTACTGGCTTTTGACAAGAGGTCACATTAATGGGATTGGACTGTGTATTATCACACATGACGGAATTAAAATTAATTTTTATAAATAATTTTATTTTTTCTTATAATTTCTAGAAAGGGCGGAGAAAGCTCTTTGTTCTGGAGATCTTTTCGGAGGAGATATGGTTTTACCCCCAGGAGTACAATACGGCGTAAGTTATATAGTGATGTATACTGTTACTATATATGTACCTCATATTATGTAAAAACATTCAAATGTATTATATAAAATATTTTAGACGAATTCCCAAGCTCACCGTAGCCTAGTGATAGCACACTGCTCTTCAGAGTTAAAGGTACTGCGTTTGATCCCAACCACTGTTAAACAAACATAGATGAATCGTGAATACAGTCCTCTATCTATAAAAAGTCCTCCCAGAAGGCAATTTTTGTGGTGGACATTAAAATATCTTACTATCTTACACACACACACACACACACACACACACACACACACACACACACACACACACACACACACACACACACACACAAACAATCTCTCTCTCTCTTTCTATGTATATATGTATGGACGAGTTATGGCTTTGTAGCATTTCAAATCAACTTCAGAAAAAAGTGACCTGACACTTTATTAATTAGATAACTCGTGCATTTCGATTCAATTGTACTGAATGTCCGGTAAACTTTGGTTTCACTGTGCATATAGATCTATGTTTAAGGCATACATTTCCTTATATAAGCAGTATTGTTGGACATGTTTTCGTAGCAATTGGAACATGTGGAACAAGTGTTAAAACAGAATGATCCAGCACTGGCTTATCGCAAAGGTGCACTGTTTTTGGCCGATTACGCGAGGACGCGTGTCACTCGGGTGGCCAGGAACACCAAACAGCGACTTGGTCTATAGACTTTGTGATATCTTGATGACTCACCTGACTTGCACCATTATATTACTACCTCTTCTATTCCCTGGGAAATCATCTTTGTTGAAAATCCTTCACAAATGAAGCAGACTAGCGCCAAGCTCTCAAGGTCTTTTTTGGTTCCAAGACCAGTTTATCACAAGGGCACAATTGGAGACATACTGGTTGAACATCCTGGATGCCGATGGTGATTATTTCGAAAGCTAACAATAGGCTACACTTTCTGTAGATCATATTCTTTTAGGTCCTATAAAACGGCAAGAAATTTTTTGTTCATATTATATATATATATATATATATATATATATATATATATATATATAATCTGATAAAATAAATTTCGAAAGTTAAAATATGCAACCCTAATATCTCTCGTTTGCTTTACTTATGATCCCTTGTAAGCATAAAGCTAAAAGAAAATCTTATTAGCTAAAAGAAAACAAACATTTTGTAGATTATAACAGGAATGGGAGAAAGATCATTTATACCTTTTGGTTTACTGATAGTGTGTATACAGTAGGACACAGAGAAGTTTTCATGTATAATACCGCCTAGTTATTTGCTCTAAAATCCTATCGAGCATCCAGTCAGCGAAATGTGGCTAAGATCGATACCAAGTCCTTCGAATGTACCGCTAGTGACACGATGTGAGACAATGCAAATGAGGTACATCATACAATTTCATTTTTATGCCAAAAAATCTTAATAAATTAAAAATTCTTTACAGTTCAATTTTTTCGTTTTTTCTTCAGTTGATTTGAATGAACTTCACATTGCTATTCGAACTTTGTGAAATGCCTTAAATTACCTTCCAATAAAGTTTGCTTTCTCACAAGATTGGATAGAATGAAAAAAACCTGAGTTTACTATATTTTTTTTATTTAGATTATGGCAATCCCATAAAGAAAGTCGAAAACAGAAGTTTCCTAATTTGGTGCTAAATCGTACAATGACAATATTTGATGACAGAATGAACTTTTCGACAATTTTTCTTGGAACATATTTCTAAATATGTTATTCCAAATTCCCCTTAAAGTATGCAATATCTATATATCCATTGTGAATTTTAAAGCAGATGACCTCAGACTAAGTTTGAGGGTTATACTATATAAATCCTTCTATATAAAGTTGTATTTACTGCTGTAACCTTAGTTTGCTATTGTTGATTGTTTCAGAACATTCATCTATCTTTTTACGATAGGTCTGAAACTGTTTTTGGAGTCTTTCCTTGTATTTTTGAATTAATGTCTAATAAAGTATATTTGTCTATTCATGTGAGTGTTCATTCTAAATTAGTAAATATGAAAGAAAATGTAATATTACACTTTATATTAGATAGCTTAATGAAAATTAGAGTTTTAACGTTTCACTCGAAATCTACAAAATATATTTTCGAGGTCTTTCTATAACCAATGCCAGTAGTTAAATTTCGCATTTTAGAACATTTTAAGTCTCTCTGACATGTCTTATTTGAGCAAAATTCCTTCTACCAAAAACAAGATTATCTTTCAAAATCGGAATATCCTACTTTTGTATCTTCATTCTACAATAGTCGTCACATTAATCAAAGTTCCTAAAAATGACTCTACAAGACATGGATCCTTTTTTTTTTATCTTCCGACAAAATTGAACCACTTGAAAAGACATGTAAATTTGTGATGCGTGGTATTTAAAAAGAATTAAAATTTGTGCTCATAAATATTAATCATTAGAATATAATTTATTATCAAATTTATTATATTATCATAAATTTTATCAAAATATTTTGTCATTGATGACTTTCGTATCGAAAATAAATATTTGAGTCCTTAATTAAACAAATTCCTTATTCAATAAAATAATTTAATTTTCATAAGTGTCTCCGATATTTTTATATTTAGAATAATATGTTGATTTTTTATTTTTTGAAAAAAGTAGCGTTTTTAAAAACATAGTTTTTAAATAATTATCATATATAAAATATATAACCTTAAATGTTTTATTAAGAGAATATTGCCAATTTTCTTTCAATAAATATATTTAAATAAACTGAATGATATCCATTTCTCTCTTTAATATATATATTTATAAAAGCTATATATATAAGTATTGTTAATTCTTTGCCAAAAATATATATACTCTAGTTACCAAAAGTTAGAGAAAGTCACAAAAATTACGGCAACTCTCCCAAAAATAAACAAATCTCAATGAAATTTTAATATGTTCGTAAGTAAAAGGAGCTGAACAATATGACATAATGCAAAATTGTGGCGTTGCTGTCGGAATACTTCATTTGCGAAGAGCATAAAAATGGATGTCTCAGAGCAAGGTGACAATGATCTCTGCGGCTCTGAGATTAGACATTTGGGATAGAAAAATTGTAATAATCGCTTCCAGTAATAATGTGGCCGAACAATTTCAATGGCGAGCTATTCGGAGACTAGAAAAGTAAGAAGTAGTTAGATGGAGTCCGTTTGTGATTCATAGAACTTGGCAACACTTTTTAACTACGGATTTGGCATCCAGGAGGTTCAGCCAAGGACGGCCACGTGCTACCATGAGTGCCGATGGCCGATATTTATCATTATGCTCGCGAAGAAATAGAATCGCAACTCCTGCCGAACTTAGATACTCCCTTGCTGAAAGCTCCAGAAGTTTAATCATTCGATCGTGCGTCGAAGATTTCATGAACGAGGTCTTTATGCGAGGTGACCAGTCACTTACGTCCCGCTCACATTATGCCATAGACAGAAACGTAAACATGTCCACAGGACACGTGATCAATGGAAGGATATTCTCTTTATGGATAATTCCAGATTTAGCTTCCAAAGCGATAGCAGCTTATTTTCATTTGCAAGGAACGTAAAACTCGCTTTCTTCCATCAAACATTCGAGAAAGATATGCAAACGAATCAGGCGGCGTCTGTGTTTGGGGTGCATATATCTCTTTGGGAAATCTGCATCTTTCTTCCTGTGTATTATTAATGCTCACATCTATAGATATGGAATCCAAAATGATTATCTGTGCCCTTATACGGGAGCAATAGGTGATGCTTTAATGCTACATGATGATAATGCTAGACCACACAGGGCTAGCATTATCATTTTGGCTCATTTTGGATGCTCATCTTAAGCAAGAAACAATTGAGTGCATATATGCCTAATATATATGCTGTGGTTAGCCCGATTACAGGACTTTAACCCAATCCAGCATGTTTGTGACGCTTTAGAACGATGTGCATCTACTCTTTATCTCCCTCCTGAGAGCTTAGCCACGCTTTCAAGTGCTTTGAGAGAGCAATGGTTCACACTTCCAACACGATTAACATACTTGTATAACTTTTGTCCCAAAAACCACGGAAACTAATTATGTTCGAATTTATAAAGGCAAAGGGTACGTTTAATTTTATATTCATTTATATTATGACTTGCAATAATTATATCACAATATTATATTATGATATAATTGAGCTTCTCAAAATATTAAAAACTTTAAAAATTTGTTTTTATTATATTACATTTGCTTTTTTTCCCCAAGATGCTGGGCAGATGTTGGCAGAAAAGGAGGCGAGCAAAAACTTTCTCTTGGTGATGATTGCTACTACATAGGTACAGTTGTTCACGAACTCGGACACGTTCTGGGACTTTTTCATGAGCACCAAAGATCAGATCGCGATTTGTATCTGAAAATCAACAATGCAAGTATTGCTCAAGGTAAATTATTGGCATTATAAAAAGATTTAAATAGTGTTTTAGTGCTAATGACTTTCGTTCTTACTATGATCGTTTGATCTATTATAAGGTAAATAAGAAAGTTCTTGCCTTTTTCACGTAGCCATTGAATAAAGTGAGAATAAATATGCAAATTAGGGCATGACGTGGTTGAGACACCAGTCAGTCGAAAATAGGAATATCAATTGTTATTAAAGCTGGTCCACTACGCTCATTCATCAATCCTAACTCGTAAAGTAGCGAAGAGAAATGGACATGTCGAAGAAGCTCCTTCGGTGCTATTTGCTTCACAACTTGAAATTAGTCTTATCAGCTGCTGCATCATATCGCCGAATATGTCAAATCTTTGGAGATTGTGCTGTGAGCGAACGTACGGCAAGGCATTGGTTTCACAAATACAGATCGGGAGATTTGTCCCTCTGCATGCACGCAAGATTATACTTTGTGCCTGGTGGACTAGATGTCAAGTCTTTCATTAAGAACTGCTACTAACATGCCAAATTGTCATTGTACTCACAGCAATTGGAATGCATGCAACAGAAAGAGATATTACTAGCCAATCGCAAGGGTGTACTGTTCTTGGTCGATAACGCGAGGCCGGCCAGGAATACTATACGCCAACTTGGTTGGAGACTTTATGCCATCTTTCTTACTCACCTAAACTTTCACCATCAGACTGCTACCTTTTCCATTCCCTGGAAAATCATTTTCCTGGAAAATCCTTCACCAGTGAAGCAGACTTGCGCGAAATACTCACGGACTTCTTTGTTTCAAAAGCTTTTACCGCAAGGGCACAACTGGAAACAAGTTGGCAGAAGGTGCTGGATCCCGATTACTTCGAGGATTAACAATAGGTTACACTTTCTGTAGTCACGTTCTTTTTTGTCATTAAAAACAGCAAGAGCTTTCTCGTTTACTTTGTTTCCAAGTAGAAAAGTTTACCATGCAATAAGGATTCACAAATTTTTGATGGAGGAAATATTGTTTTATCTACTAATATTTCCAATTTTGATGGTTTATTTTTTAAAAAAATATTTTACGTCGTTTCTGAATTTATCATTTGTTTTGAAAATTATTTTAAAGGTACACTTTACATGTACTTATAAGATGTTTCATTCAGAAGTTTTAGCTGAAGAACAACTTTATATATTAATATCGTAAAAACAAAATTGATTGGACGGGTCTAAGTGAATTAAAATTGTGTTTGATGAAATTTTCTGTTGAACATCCTTTAATAAATTTTAATGTAGAAAGAGAGAGTACTTGACTTTGTGGGCATATTTAGAACTACGTTACGAAGAAATTTTGGAATATAGTGAGAGTAAAAATTTCTCAGCATAGTTAATATAAGATGAAACATTGTTAGAAATGAAATTCAAAAATTTTGCATGCGATCTATATAAAAAGAAATTTTAATGTGTGATTATTTTTGAAAATGTTGAAAAATTTTTTCCAAAAAGTTTCAAAAGTAAAGAATATATACGTGAAAAATCTTATCAAAAGAAATTCCTTGTTTATTAAAAATAAATTTAAACTTTAAGAAGGATTTTTTTTTCAAAAAGGGAAAACAGAATCGAAATTAGATTAAGAAACAATCTATTGACAAAAATTAGTGTGAGCTAATTTGAATTATTTGATGCTCATATATGAATGAACATTTAAGATTCTGAGATTTTTTTTTTACTTTAAATGGCTTTACAGGATTCCAATCAAGATCATCATCATGAAAATATTTACTGTACGACTATTTGTTCATTAGTAGGAGAACGAGTTTGGTCTTTATCTGCTGGCAATACAAGCGAACTAAAGCTTCCAATGGAAAAAGTGTTCCTAGCTTACAAGGAAAAAAATTGCAGTTTGAAACGATAACTATATTTACCTTTTTTCATAACGATATTGTCTACATAATTAAATTTGGTCAACACGCTGTTCAGAATTGTGAAGTGAAGCCATTCATATAGATCAACTAAAAAATGAAATAAGGTGGGGAACACCTGAAAAAATTGCATACAGCAACTAAGTTATTATATATTGAAGCTGGATTCTTTTAATAACAGTTCTCATTCGATTCTGACTGAACATGCAGTTGAATGGCTAATGACCTGGTATTCGATTCAACACCATCTTTTTAGTAGCTGCGAATCTCATCTTGGGCATTCTTAATATAGAATTCACGCATTAAACTGTAGATCCCGATTTAATTAACCCTGCAAAATATAACCGTTGAGCACAAAACAAACAAACCAGTGCATTTCTGATTGGTGGCATATTGGAAAAGCCGATAGCACGTTAACTTCAGTGGACGAAAACAATATATTTTCAAAAATAAAGGAAACAATAAGTAGTATTGCTTTTTTCCATCTTTTTTTTAAAAAATGAGTTTATAGGAATGTAGAAAGAAGAGGAGATTCGATACTTTTTCACAATGAGCGGGAAGAAGAATGCTTTTTTTTAAACTAGCTGAGTTCTGGAATGGTGAATATTGGAGCATAAGAAATTTCATAATAAGTTTAAATGGCCAGTTAATTTCCATTTAAATTAATGGCAAACACTTTATCAAACTCGAAATGAAATATAACTTCTCTCTCTATTTTGTATTAGACACCAATACTGATATACGTTCTTTCTAGTTCATGCAGTCGTTCTCAGTTCAACCCTCGGCAAAATATCGGAGGAGAAGCAGAATGCATTTTCATAAAACTATATTCAGCATTTAAAAATGGAACTTAATCCAATGGCAATGATTTCAGAATATACTTTACTTTATCTGAATAAGTTTTGATTCTTTAAAAAATAAATCTTTATAATACTTGAATAACAAAACCATGTGATCACACACACACAATTCATAAGAATACCCATATTTTGTCATAGCGAATCTGATATTGCAAAAAATATCTTCTTAATGTTATTGTTATATGGTTATTGAGAAAAAGGCTGTTTGAAATTATAAATATACTAAAACAGATTTTTTTTTGAGACGATATAAGCTTATCAAAAATAAATTAAAAAGTTGAATAAGTCCAAGTTGTATATTTAATTTTGTTAAATCAAACAATAAAAAAAATCTTACATTAAATTCGTCATTTTTTATCGTGTAGTTTTGAAAAATAGATTTTTTTATTCTTAGTTTAACATCAAGTTTTTTGTCAAGATTTATTCCTTATGTAATATAAAATATTAATAAAGAATTATTAAGTTTATTATAATAAACAATTGATGAATAATAATAGTAAATATAACACGATATATATAAATATATATATTTATGACGATTTATTTTAGATATATATATATTTTTTTAAGTTTTCTTCACCATCAAAGCTTTTTTTACGTTATATTAATAAGCAATTAATTATTATTATTATATACAATAACTGATTAGAATAGTAATAGTAAATAACGATGTATTTAATTTTGAAAATTTTTATATATTGAATTTAATATAAAAAATTTTGGTAAATTTTATATAACTTACAAGTGCGTATTTTCAAAACATGTGAAGTTCGAATGTGTCCGCTTACAAGCTTTATAAGCAAAAATATAGTAAATTTATTACAAACTCTATAAACATACTTGTGTTAAAACAAACAAATTCTTGTTTATTTAAAAATTTGCATTTTGTATTTTAATGATTTTTTATGAAAAACAATAGCATTTTTTTCAATTATTTTTTATTAACATCATCCTTTTTAGGAATGGAAAATCAATTTAGAAAAAAATCTAGGAGCGAAGAAGTCATCTACACCAAATTTGACACAAATTCCATCATGATCTACGGAAACTACGCATTCTCCATCAGTAAAAACAATAAGACTATGGAAGCCAAGAATGGTACTCCACTCACAAATCCATCCAGAAAACCCGGCTTAGATAAAGCCGATATTCTTCAAGTTAATTGTATGTACAGATGTAAAAATCAAATTTGTAAGCCTTTGTAATTCACTCATTTACTTAAGTAAATTAATTAATCAAGTGATATAATTCATTTTATTAGCATACTTATTCCTTAACTAATCACTTGGGACATTTTTTATTCATAAAAGTGGATCAGTATTGCACAAGTATAACAAAAATATTAATCTAATTTTAAAAGTCTTTATAATATATATTATTTTCATAAATTCGAAATTCATTTAAGTGCTTAACAGATCTAAAAAGTTTAAGTTTTCACTCAAATCTTCGTAAATTTTGTTTAACAATAACAACTGTGATTACGTTATTTTCAACCAATCCGTAAGTGTTCTTTCTTCCAGTGATTGATTTAAGTGCAGTGCTAATATAGATCAAAATTTAATCCGATAATCTTCTGTAAAAATTCTTTAAGATGATTAATGGTATCTCTAGGTTTTCACGGTGGTCGTGATAAATCACCAAATTATATTTTAAAAAAAAACGCCAAAACTTAGGAGCAATTTTACACACTTTTGATTTGCTTTCTAGCTGCGTGAAATAGTATATATTTTTTTTCAATTTAAACCTTGTAAAAAAATGTTGACAATTTTAAATTTATCGACGAGTGTGGAAGATTTCGTTTTTCCAGGAAAAAGATGTAGTCCCTGGCAATAGAATATGCGTAAATGAGCACGAAATTAAACTATATGTAAAGGAAAGTATGTTGAGGGTCAATGTGAAAAGCTTTCAATAAAAAAAAAAAATAAATAAAATGAAAAAAAAGTCTTAGATCCAACATTTGGCTTAGTGGTTCTTGAATACCATTCGAAACAGCACAGCGTTTCATGTACTGTTGGGCGGAGGAATTAACATTTATTAAGTGATGCGATAAACAACTAGCTAAAAATTGTTAAACTATCAGAGTTACTTCCACAACAATGAATATTTGGCAAGTTATGTCGTGAAACACGCCGAATACCAATTGGTGAGTGCTTTCTTATTCAGATTCCGAATCGAGAAGCCAGTACCCTAATATCCATCATTGTAGACTATGTAATGGAAGGACCGAAATTTATTCGAGTTGTTGACGAACCTACAAAACGGGCTAGCTTGAAAAGGCGGATTACAGCCATTTAACTGTGAATAATGTTTTTAATTTTGTTGTTCCAACAATGGGTATTCACACTCAAAATGTGGAAAGATTATGGGGTCTCAGTTAAGTAAGCTTAAAAATGAAAAGTCAAGAGGTACGGCTCGTTACTATCTTCAATCTTATCTTGCGGAACTCAAGAGGTAAAAAACGTATAAAAATGACTAGAGACATTTGATTTTATATTGAAAGCTGGCTGTAAAAAGATTAGCACTATAGTCTTCAGTTCAATAATTTATGGATTCGATTCCCACCCGCCTCAGCAATCGATATTTTCAATGGTTCGGAATAGCTTTAGTCTGAAAGTTTCAGTTCAGTTAGTCTTTGTACTCAAAATGTGACGGTAGAGCGTCAAGCAAACTATCTCTTTTTCTCTAATTTTATTTACATTATTTTTCTTTATTTTATTTAAAATAAAAATAAAGATATTTCTTCCATAAGCAAAATTACTCTTTTTTTTCAGTGTTTAATAATTTTATGAAAGGTGTAGATAACTATGAATAATCAGGGATAAAAAAGCTGGAGAAAAAAGAAGAAAATAAAATAGCTAGTTTTTGAACAGAGGGAAAATAAATTTTTTATATAAATACGAAAATACGAAAATAACGTCACAAAAATACATTGAAAATATAGTTGTAATGATAATTTCGCCAAGTACTTGCTTACTATTACATCCCAGATGGATTTGCAGACTGAAAAGTATTGAAATTTGAAAGAAAATACAAGCTAAATGGGGGTGGGTTTTTTTTTTTTTTTTTTTGTATGTTTAAATAAGAAGTATAAATTTCAGAACCGAATTTTATAACTGATTTCACAAAAATTGTTTCTGTTAGTAATTAACAAGCTCATAACTTAAATAAAGCATTCAAATAATTAACGAAATTACAAGAAATCGTTAAAAAATTAATTTTAAGAAAATGTTTGATTTTTTATTCTGCCACATATTTTTGCTTGAATACTTCTAATTCCCATGATTCTTTTTCCCATGTCTAAGAAAAAGTGAACATCTCTCAATAAATATAAAGCGTTCCATTTTCTTACACCTGAACAAAATTTCCAAAACGCAAATATTGTAAACAATTGTCACAGATCCTGATAGTAATCAATAATTATTTTTCTATTAAAGTTTTCCAAATTATTTCAACTATAGTACTCTTAAAAGGACATATATATATATATAACATTAATTTAATTTATAGTGAAATTCCATTAGATACACCAGTTTTGACACCGCATTGTGCACAGTAATTACTGAAGTCCGTTATAAGGCATTTTAATATCCACCGTGTATCAGGACTTTTCATTGAAAGTTGGCCGTATTTACGTTTGGTAAGGGAGGAAACCTGGAAAATCTCAAACACTCACCCGACATACGTGCATCTTACGGCAAAAGCGCAACATCCATCTTCTGTTGTTCAACCGGCCTCTTATAAAAAAGGAAGTCGCTTTCTTAGTAAATGCCCTACTAATTTTTCAGGCTTTCTATCCTTATAAGTGATCTGATTTTCGTGCTATACATACATGTGTCTTTAGAATATCAGTTACGGGTTACCAATAGAGTTATCCCATTTTAATAATAAAAAAAAAATAGTTATGGCCATTTGATAAATTCCAAAATTATGTCATGCAATTGAAGTTATGTGAGGGTTAAACTATTATTTATCACAATATTCTTGAGGGCATAATACCACATATATATAATCAATACTTCATTAATTTTCTTGAAATGAGATGTTTACGGAATACACATTATAGGAACTCATGTTTTTACACAGCATTTTATGATTTCTGTATGTGCATATATATATATATGAAGAGGCAGGCAAAGATATATATGTTTAGGATGTGATGCGAAATATTGATAATGAAATAATTTAAGATCTTGATAACGAATGGTCAATCAATATTTTCAAGTATTTGATTGGCTTTCGTTATAAATATCGCTTAGAATTACAAGGCATACTTTTGGCATCAAAGGCATATATTTTTCAAGGCATATTTTTTTTCCTGGTTAGCTCGACATTTCCTTTCGCTGTAAAAGGTTTAATATGATGGAAAAAATTTCTTTTTCTGAAATGAATCAACTTGCCCGTCTTACCCAAATGATTTTCCAAGCAAACACACTCATGAAGTTTCATTTTCACATACTGTGATCTTCTAAGCTTTTGATTAGTTTTTGAGGGCAACAAGGAGATCTTTTCTAAAAGAGAGAGATACAAATCTCATCGGAAAATGTCTTTCACAATTGTATATTTTGGATTTAAAACTTTTAAAACCTTTCTTATCTCTCACTGGGACAGATTTCGTTCTAAAACTTATTGATCAAACTCTGATATATTAAAATTCAAATATTCGGGGAGTATTGAAAGGTATTCAAAGACTTAAAAAAATTCAAATTTCCGTTTTTTTCTTTTAAAATTTGAATTTAGTCTTCAAGCATAAACTCTTTCAATCTGATAAAAGTATTAACTGCCGCCCAACCTGTCTAGTGGTTAGCGTACCTGACTACACATGGGTGGGATCTGGTTTTGAATCCTGGCTCGGGCATGGATGTACTTTCTCTCTCTCTTGTCTTTGTCCTTTTTTTGTGCGTGTGTGAATGGTTGCCTACCCTATAAACGGGTACCTATGGCATTTGTGTACTGAGGAAGTCGGACTCCACACCAAATATGGTTCAGTTTTAAAAGTGGAGCAGCGCACCCCATATTGCCAGCCTGGCTGGCACACGACAACAACAAAAGTATTAGTCACCAGAACAATTAGTTTCATTATTTGTAATTCGATTAAGCTTGTTTCTGAGTAACAAAGTTGAAGAAATAAGTTTTGCATCTATTTGAATTGATTATCACCGAAGTTATGACAAATCGGTGTTTTGACTTCAAAGAATGAAGTATACATGTGATTAAGTAGATGGAATAAATTGTCCATCAAAAAATGATATTAATGTGATACAGATAGGTCATTACTTGAATAATGTCTGGTTTGTTCGTAGCTCAACGGTAATCTTTTGAACACAAGGAATAATTAGTCCGAAATTTACGGTTTAAAGTGCATTCTGAACTACTATAAACACACACACCATAGGACAAACTAAAATTCGAATCCAGAAACTGTTGAACCAAAGAGAGCTGACCATTCGGCTACTAGCTCGATATCATCTTTTAAGATTCTTCCGTTATAATTAAAGAATCTTAAACAAATATTTCTTTTTTCATTTAAATATAAAATTCAATGTGTAGTCGAATAACAAATAACATTTTTCTTCTCTCCTAGAAAAGTTTTACAAAACAATGAGCCTTTATTACTAAATATAGGAAAATGCATATTTTAAACAGAAACAATTAATTTTAAAAATATATTAGCCTTAATATATTATAAGGATATTATAGACTAAGAGAGAGTGATATTTCAGATTACATATACAGGAAATTGTTAAGAAATTTAAATAGAATCTCTTTGAATTAAGTGAATACAGTAAATATGCATCAAAACCACAATCCCAAACATTTTTCTTCTAAGTCTATTCTTGTAAATTACAAATTACCATTGTAACACTCAAAAAATCCACAATAGAGATCGTATAATTACAAATTTATGAACATTACTTATATATTTGTCTTAAAATACATCAAAAAAATCTGAAATACTCAGATTTTCTGCAAAAATTGCGCAATAGGCGTATTTAATGTTAAAAACGGTATGATTTAACAACTTGGCAAAAAATACATATTTCTGGAAAATCCATGACCAAAGCTCTAGGACCAATACTAAGAGAGACAACCTAGATTCTTCCAGAAATCTTAAAGAAACTCTTAGATTTTCCCGCTATGTCAGGTTTAAATACTGCCACTAGACATAGGATCAGTTAGTGAATGCGATCAATCTTGTATGCTAGTTTAGTGCACAGAAAATGTTGCATAAGCTGAGGCTGTGTAATTATGATTTCTACAAATGAAACTTCCTTTGTTGAACTTGCTATGAATAAAAGCCTTGTGATTTTTAAGAGATTGTTTTATCGACTCTCAGTCAACATGAACCCCGAACCCCAGTATTCTATAGATTTAGATAAATTTCAAGAACAGAATAGGGAATTCATGTCCACAAGTATTTGAAATATTTTTTAATAACAATCAAATGTAATAAAAATATAGCATTAAAAAAACTTCTGAAATTTTCTGAAAACATTTTTTCTAATGTTAAATGAATATTTTCAGTTGTCTTAAGTATGGTTTCTTGGTCACTCAGCAGTTATTTTTTGCATAAGAGGACTAATAAGATCAAAACCCATATCTCAATTATCTTAAATGAGTGTTTCAAGAACTACGATACATGTACCCTTTAACACTGATAAGTCATATACATTGAATTCTTACCGCACTCCTTGGTTCAATCCCAGCCACTGATTAACAATGGCAGATGGATATTGCACTTCTGCTTATACGTCTTATGGGGTACCTTCTTACAAGTTATCCAGGTTTCCTTACTTGCAACCCAAGAATATGGTCCATTATCTATAACGTCCTCCTGGACGACAATTTACTGTGTATATATTAAAATGCCTTACAATAATTTTAGGCCATTAGCTGTCTTTTACACAGTGTCAAAGTTGCTTACATTCAGATATTCGTTGTTGTTTCTACTCTCGAAACCATCTAGCAAAGCTAGACAATACCAATGAACCCAAAGAATGTCGAGAACAGTTATGCCAAAACCACGGCCCACATGCAGCCCTCGGGCCGTATCAATAAGCCCCGTGATAACAATGTGTCACAGAAAATAGAATCATGTATTTTAGAGCATTTAGACTTCACTCAATTTTTCTACGGAAGTTTTAAAATGCGTACACTGCATTTATAAGTAATTTCAAGAGCAGAACGTGCCTAGACAAACGAGAAAGATGGACAGTAACGCCATCTCTGAGCAATAAGTGGAAAAACCCTATTATTTTTGTTGAGAACAATAGAATCTTCCAAGCGCTTTGAGTCTAGACTAGAACCTTCCTTAATGGCATAAAAGGAGTGCATCGGCTTGACGTGAGTCAGTTGACTCGAGTAATCGAAGTGATAAGGTCGGAGAAAGATATTAGTTGCACTGAGAAGTAGTGATTGTGCATTTGTTTGTATGATGCGCGTGCGATATCCATAATTGTTGTCCAGTTCCATATCGTTTCGATTTCGGCATAATGTCACAAAAACGTTAAGTTGATAGAGAGTGCAGAGTTTTTCAGTCTAAATGGGAAATTGCATATTTTTTTAATAGAATGGAAAGATAAATCACTGTGTTTGATTTGCAATTAAACAGTTGCTGTTTGTAAGGAGTTTAACTTGAAGACAAACTGTGATATGAATCATAAATCAAAATTTGATTGTTACATTGAAAATATAAGAATGGACACATTGTCTTCTTTAAAATCTAAACTTCAAGGTCAACAATCATTGTTTACTAAAGCTAATACTGAGAGCGAAGATGCCCTGAAATGAAAATTTATTATTACATTATAAATCGCGAAGAGATTAAAACCTTTCACTAGTGGTGATTTTATTAAAGACTGCATGTTAAAAGTTTTCGATGTTTCATTTCCATTTCAAAAGTCAATAATTGAAAATATTTCACTGTCAAGAGACACTGTTGTTTCAAGAATAAATGATTTATCTCAAAATTTGGTTCTTCAACTGAAGGAGAAAATTAAGGAATTTGCAAACCCTGGCTGTTGATGAGAGAACTGATACTGTTGATACAGCTCACTTTGCTGTTTTTATGCGTGGCATTAACAGTATCTTTAAAATAACCGGAGAACTATTAAAATGTGTTCCATTGACAGGTACTACAAAAGTATTCTGCAATTCAGCATTTGATAGCAGAATATGAACTTGACTGGAATATACTTAGCAGTACAACTACGGATAGCTCTCCTGACATAGGCAGCAAACATTCGAGCCTTGTAACTAAATCAAAGCAGAAAACATCAGGAGATTTTGAGGGATTTCATTGTATAATTCAACAGGAATGATTGGTATCCAAACACTTAAAAATGGACCATGTCATGCAACCTATAATTAAAATAGTAAATTTTATAAGGAGCAGAGGACTAAATCACCGACAGTTCAGGCAATTTCTACAAGATTTAGACACAAAGTTTTCTGATGTCCTTTATTTCAACGAAATTCGTTGGCTCAATCGAGAGGTAGTTTTAGAAAGATTTTTTTCTATTACGTGACTCTATTCAAGCTTTCATTTCAGAAAAAGGCAACTCAGTTTATTTTAAAAATGACTGGTGGTTTGATATTGCCTTTTTGGTAGATATGAATAAACACTTGACTGATCTGAATGTAAAGTTACGGGGTAAAAATCTGATTGTCAATCAAATGTATTCAAGCCTTTGAAACAAAGTTGAGGCTGTGGGAAAATCAGGTAAAAATTCAAACTTTGGATGACTTCTCTCATTTAAAAACATTTGGCACGGTAAACCAAGATTTATTTTATGAATATTCTCAACTTCTGCAAAATTTGCTCACGGAATTCAACAATTTAAGACTTTCACAAAATGAATGAAATAGAATTTCCAATTTTCAACAATCCATTCAATTTTGAAGCTTCACTGGCTTCAAAATTGAATGTTCATTTATAAATGAAGTTGAAAAATCTTCAATCAGACAGCATTTTGGAAGAAAAATTTAAACAGATAAACGCTCTTACATTTTATGCACAATATTTCAAGAATTCGGATAAATACCCGAAATTAAAAAAAGCATGCAGCACGCATTCTTTGCTTGTTTGGTAGCACCTATTTATGTGAGCAGATGTTTTCCGTCATGAAAATAAATATAAACAAAAACATCGCACAAGACTTACGAATGAACATCTCCAAGCAATTTTTAAAATATTTACAACGAATATGATACCTGACATCAATAAGCTTGTCAAAAACAAGAGAAGTCAGGTAACTGGATCCTCAAGCTAAAATAATTACCCTCTTTTGTAATTTGATATGATTTCTAATAGCTGTAAATTATAAACTATATTAATAAATAAATAAAACATTATAATAATTCAGTGCATTTTTTTTATTTGAATCTGACCTGCCTACACATTCTAACTTTAACATATGGCCCTCAGCGAAACTGAGTTTGACATCTCTGGTCGAAAAAGTCTAAAAACAGTTGAGGGTCACGAAGGACTTCGTCTTTGTTAAAACCCAAACAAATCAAAATATGTGTAGGAAATGCAACGTCACCTGAACACCAGTAGGACTCAGGGTATATTTTTTGACCCTGCCAAAAAGTGAGGGCTTTTATATGGCCACTCAGGAATTACGAGAAAAATGAATCGTGAGAATGGGATCTTGGTCTAAGTAGAAAAGATTCCAAAGGCTTTTTGCAAAACACAAGAGTGGTTAGGAAGTGCTTTTAAAAACTTGATAGAATTTATTTTTGCCAATGAAGAAATTTCCCCAAAAATGAGCTCTTCACAATGACTAACATCTTCCTCAGCAGCTGATCTGACCAAGAAGTCGGCTTTTCCTTCCTCTCATTCCCAACATGTGAAGGAACCCACTGAAAATGTATGGCATGACTGGAAGAAAGCCTGTGAAATAGATTTAAAATATTTATGCTAGTCTTATATCTAATAATACAATTAGAAAAGAGCTGAATTGAAGCGTGACTGTCAGTCAAGATCCTAATGCCTTGGAAATGACCCTCCCCCTTGCCGCCTGAAATGCATACAGCTGGCCCTTTCTGATGGCTACAAGCTCGAATCTAAAAACAGAATAAAATTTAGGATTTCTGATCTTGAACTCTATAATGCCAGAAGAAGTATGTATGCACACTCCACTACCAGAAATTCCCCCATCACCTCTGCTACCATCAGTGTAAATCCTTAAAGAAGTTCGAGGAATAATAGAGAAAGTCTCCATAGCTAGAATTATGACAGGGTCCGGAATATCAGGGTTTTTCTTCACGTTAGTCAAGAGTTCATCGTGGAAATGTATCCTATCCAGTTACACAGAAATCCAAAAAATGAAACTCGACATCAGAAGAGAGCAGATTCAGTAATTTTGCAAAAGAAAAGGGGCCATGTTTCTTCCAACGTCTATTGTCAATCCCGGAATGAAGGTTGACGGAGGTTCTGTGCTGCTCACAGTAGCTGTACAGATAGTTAAAGTATTTTGTTAAGCAATAAATTCTTCTCATCGAAAAAGGTGGCAGATTGCTCTCAAAAAGCACTATGTCATTCGGACAATTATGCCGAAGTTCGGTAACGATTCTGGCAGCACTATGATGCACGCCTTCAAGCTTATTAAGATTGGTTTTTGAAGCACTGGAAAAGATTGGAAAGCCATATTCCAATATTGGTCGAATAAGAGAAATGTATGTAGTTCGTAGTGTAGTGGATTCAGCTCCCCAGTCTCGACCAAATATAAACTTAAGGATATTAAGTCTCTATCTGGTCTTAGCCATCTGAACTTCAATATGCTTATTGCTTGTGATCTCCTGGTCCAAGGTGTAGCCAAGATATTAAGCACTTTTAATGTAACTTAACTGGGTTCCATTCATGAAAATTTCAGGTGGGTAATTGAAAAGTAGTCTGTTAGTTGTGAAAAAGTTTGTCACTGATTTCAAAGTATTAAAGATCAATTTGTGATGATTGGCGAAGGAGTGAGATTCCTCTATAGCACGATTGAGTTTAATCTTAATATCCCTGATGCCCGAGCAAGATTACATTTTATGACGTCATCAGCAAAGATTCTCACGCTATAGCGCTTAGCAATTTCTTTCTCTAAACCAGGGATGTAAAGGGAAAACGAAGCAGGATACAGAGCTTTGAGGAGCTCCCTGCTTAAGGCCGAAAGGATAAAACAGAGATTTATTGTCTCTGACTCTAATGGACCTGTCACGAAAGAACTCCGAAATCTATCAATTTGTCTAAAGCTCTCTGGTGAGCCAGTGTCTTTACCTAGCTTTAAAATGGGGAGTGGCCCTCTTCCATTCCCGGGGCAGACGATCAAGTCTCCAAAAAAAAAATGCATAAGTCTCTGCATACCAATGGATCCAAGATCTCCAATCATAGCACCATGAATACCATCGAGGCCAGGAGATTTACGAAGATCCGTAGCTCTCAGAACGAAATTAAGTTCTCTCAAAGAATTTCTCGTTCCGGTGAACTTATTCTTTAGTAAGAATAGGTTCATCGGAACGAAAAATTCTACAATTGTGAACCATTCTTTTAGATTTATGCTCGACCACAACATCATTTTGATCGAAAGCCAAATTACTCATATTTTTGTGTAGAACTCTCCTAATAAATTGGTCGCTGTCTTGTCATCCTGTGAAGCCACGCCATCACGGTTGAGAATAGTATTGCAAGTCACATTTTGTGACTTACTATGACTGAGTGATTGTGCAAGAAGCCATAACATGGAGTTTGAGATTCATTTAGATATTCAGTAAATATTAGTTTTCCCAATAAAGAAATATATAATTTGGCATAATTATCAAAGCATTAATAGGAAAATATGCAATAATAAATACTGTTTTAATTTGTTTAACAAAGAAAATTTTAACATCCTAGATATTAATGTGTGCAATGGATTATTTTATCAAACTTTAAACAGCAACAAAAATTTAGAGGTCAAGTGAAAACAAGAGTAATTAACAGGGAGTCGAATTCTAGCTACCATGATGAAAAGTATTAAAATATTGTGTGTTCCTGAATTAAATGTTACTTATATAATGTCCTTAGGTTGTGTAATGGTTTTTTGTATGGTGCTCTTTTATTGAGGATGTTGAAATAAATAGTATTCGGAGCTATCAGGCATTGCTTTTATTCTAAGAACAGTAAAATGATAAAGCTTTATTTAAACAATATAAAATGAAAGCATTTTGAAACAGAGCTTAATTTTTTCTTGAATACTTTACAAAAATAAACAAATGTGTTATTCCCATTATATTTGGTTTTTAATGTAAAATTTCCATTAAATTCCTAAACGTTGATCAAGGGTGATTTGTAGCTGCTTGATTACTGACACAAGCAGTGTCCCCACATAAGTTATCTTAGTAATTTGAGAGGAACTCAAAATATAATACTAAAATATTTTTAATGCAAAAAAAGTAATTTGCATGCTCATGATTATTTTGCAAATAATTACAGTTGAAATGTACATAAAATAAAATTTCAGATTATTTACAAACATTTCAGGTCCCTCAAACTTTGAGTCCTATGTGGACCGCTCATAAAACAACAGCGCTTTTTATTTTAATACATTATATATATATATATGCCTTTTGTTTCACAATATTGATACATAATAATTGCTTTTATAAGATTTTTTTTATTTGCATCAATCCATTTTACAAATTATCAAAAATAATAAACCAATATTATGATTATAAAAGAGAAAATTCTTTTATTTAAGAGCACTTTTTTTTATTGACATATTTTAACACTTACATTTTTTTCCTTTTGGGTTTTGATTAGTAGTAAAACAGACACAAGAACAATAATACAGTTTTGACAATGTTAAAGTTAACTTATTTAAAATAACTTATTTTAGAAGCAAAAATATATCTTATGCTACTTTCAAACTCTCTGTTATTGTAAATTTTATATCAGCAAATTCTATACACAATACACAAAACAGAAAAAATAAATTTTTTCTGATGTAAATACAAAAATAGATCAACACAATTAATGGACATATGGCTGTCACTCTTAATTTCTTTTTCAATATAAGTTTTTCCATATATTTACAGTAGACAAAATAAGCAACTGCAAAAATAATGATAAAACTGTATAATATCCCATAAGCTTTTTTGTTTAAATTGCTCAATTATTTATCAAAAAATTGTATATTCTTTTATTTTAAATAATATTTATAAATAACTATAATGATGATTTTTATACAAGGTTTTCATAAAACAACTCAATACCAAAGAATTTCATAGAAAACTATTTATTAATAAGAAGTAAATGCAATAACATGTACATGAGATCTCTTAAGTATCTCTAATTGTAAGTGAAATCTTCCAATTACATAATCTAAGTACTAATAATTACTTTAATTATTAATTTATAACTAGAATTTAAACTCTATAGCTTATAGTTAAACATTACATTAAGTATAAAATATACTTCTATTTGTATGTGTTAAAAAGAAGCATACAAATATAAATGTAAACCTTGTCAAAAACTGAAATAATAAAAACTAAAATATACAAATTGATTAGAATAATAATGGCCTCAAAATTTTACTTGTGTATGTAAATTTTGAAGCCATTATTTCCATAGCAATGTAAATTGACTTACCACATATATTTAAAAACAAATTCACAATAAAACCTAATTAAATAGCGCAAGAAAACCTCAACATTTATAATTATATCTGTTAATATTATGATCTAAAACATAAATTAGTTTGACAAAGAATTTGATCAGATTGTAGTATTTTATATGTAATTCCTTTAAAATATATTTAATTCATAAATGACATTTTCTTTAGCATTCTAAATAAACAATAACTATATAATTTGTGATAAGGTAACAATTAAATTTACGTATGTATATAAAACACTTCTAATAATCTTGAAAACTTAAAATAAGTATATAAAAATCGAGCACAATTTTGCTCTATTAATCAGCTATAGCTGAATCCAACATTTTCTGCCGTTTCATTAAACGTACACACTTAGGGCAATATTTATTGGCATCCATACAAGTTGCATGATATACAGCAAGACATTTTTCACAGTGATATGTTGATTGAATGTCAAAAGGATAGATAGGCTTAGAATGCTTACAAACTTCACAAATAAATCCTTTCATAAGGCATAACTCACACTTTGCAACATGCTTTTTAGCAAAGGCAATTACTTTTTGAAGAGTTTGAGAAAGAGTTCCAGAAGGAATCTCCAAGAGATCATTAATTGCATATAAGTGAACATGTTCATATAAATATTCTCGAGGCCAAAGGTGTATTCGTAGATTTTCTGCAATGGACTGCTTACAGGTGAAAATGTAGGAACGCAAAAAAGTCAACTGAGTGCGTAAAAGCTGCATTTGAGCCATTTCATCAATAGCAGTATATATAACAGGATTTAACTCTTTTACATCCAACATTGGGTCTTTAAATATTCTGGATAGAAATGCTTTTGCTCTCTTAGAAACAGGATATTGTTTAAAATCCCAATTATGAATCATGCGTGCAGGAATAAATTCTTCTTCATTGTCATGGCAGTCATAGCAATAATTGAAGCCATCATAATGGCACAGTCTCGCTTTACCATAAATGAGACCAATTTGTCGACCACAAGAATAACATTGGAAGTTCTGTGTATCTAACCCTTGTTCCGGGCAAATTTTTCCAAGAATAGATAAAAGCTTTTTTGTTTCTTCATCAGCATGTTCTAAAGAAAGATATTTAGGAACAATTTCAAAGTCTGAATCAGGTGATTTAGGTTCAGGAGAGTATTCCTAAAAAAATAATAAAAGACATTATTAATAAAAATATGAAAATGTTTTACACAGTTTAATGATAAGGTTAAATATAAACAAAAAAAAAAAAGATATTTTATTTTTATAAATGTTTTCATAAAATAAATAAAAATGTTAAAAATAGAATTTTGGTAAAATACTTTCATGCCATTGTCACATTATATTAATAAAAGAGCTAACATTTATGGATATTTAAATAAAATATTTCAGTATTACCAACTTCCTTTATAATTGATAAAAATTATTTGGTACATCTTCTAAATTTCAGCAGTTAGAAAAATGATATAGATGATTTATTCGCTTTTTTTTTTTTTTTGACTGATATTTCTACTTTTTATTAGTAAAGTTTTTAATTACTTAACATTAATTTTACTCAAAAGTTTCCTTAATTATAAAGTTGGATGAATAATTTTAACACCATTTTTTTCCATTTATTTATTAGCTTAGCAAAATTGCACATAATTTTTTGATTAAAAATTACATAAAACTAGAAACAAAATAAGTATTAAAATGTTTTTTATTCTATAAGATGAATCCTTCAAATGTAGTTATATCTAAATTAAATAGTTGTTTACCAAATTAATAAGAGGTTTTTAGCAAATGCATAATATGTAGAAGAAATTTTAAGCATTGTTTTAAAATATTATATCAAATAATAACATTAAAAATAATACTTAAGAATATAAGGAATAAAATTATAAACATAATATAAAAATTACTTAGATATATTTGCTTAAAGAAATATTGTTTTGAACAAAAGCATTTTATTTCCTATTTTTGAAATTTTATAAAATGTAAAAAATTAAGTGTCAAACACATTTTCTAAGTGGAAAAAATCTCTTTATAAGTCTACTGGTATATTATTTGACTAGAATAAAACATCTCATAAAATTGTTTTTAGAAGATATCAATAACTGTGTAGATAATATCATTATATTGATTAAGTAGAATTTCCTAAAATAATTTCTTTCAAATACATTCTTTGTTGGATATTTTCAAAAAAATTTCTCCATTATAAAAAAGGTTTTTTACTGTCAAAAATTAATAGTTTTACCATAAACTAAAAATAAAAGAATTTGTGGATTGAGTTTGAAATAATCTATGAAGCATCTTTAAAAAATGCATATTTTATTTAATTTTGAATAAATATCAAATTACACAAAAATTAATATTTTTTTAAAAACAACAATTGAATTAATTTGACTCACACTATAATCATCTTCGTTCTTCCCCATTACTGAAGAAAATGTGTCTGTTAACTCTGGTGTGCCAATAATAACTTGACTCAGATTTTTATTATAGCTTTGAAGCAAGGAATCATAACTTTGATCAGCATCAGGTGAGCCTGGTTCTTCTTCAAAGGCTGAAGACCAACCTGTTTTTGAATCCAACTTATTACCAATAGTAGTAAATTGTCCAAAATCTGAATCAGAATCATTTATTTCAAATATAAAATCAGGAACAGAGTCAGATGAAGAAATCTTTGAGCATGTTTCTTCAGAGGAAAATACATTAGTTGCTTCTGTGCTTTCAGTTTTAGTTTGATTTTCCATGTCTTTGGTAATGGTGGCTTGGGTAATACATTCTTCTTTCACTGCAAAATCTTTAACAGGAACATTGCAACTTTCTTCTTCTTTAACAGTCTGATCACAAACGTCAGAAACTTCAAGTGCATTTATCTCATTAGATTCAGGAGTAGTAATTACCTCTTCAGATATAATAGGGGGTTGCTTGCTTTTATGATCAGGAAGATCTTTTGATGACAAATTCTTCCCATCATTTTTGGAATCGGTAAAAAATTCTATTACATCTACTGCTGGCATCACTGGCTGAGGTGTGGCTGGAGGAGTCCAAAGATTTGCCAAAGTTAAAGGCAAACTATTCCAGACATTCAAAGTGCTACTATTACAAGAGAGTTCAAAACCATAGACATTAATTCCTTCTAAAAGTTGCTTTATTATATCTGACAGTTCTTCATCTCTCAAAAATGCCGTCGATAGGTAAAATTTCTGCAAACTTGATTGATCGGACACCATGGTACTGATATAACTTGATATTAACCCATCGTTCAAAGACGCTCGAAGCCAGGCACGACCCCGCCCTACATCGTTAGTAATCTGATTAAAAGTTTTTACTTCTGAAATAACGTTTTTATGGCTGTAACGGGAAACAACAGTCCAAAATTGGGGCTCAGGCATTTTATCAGAATTTCCACTAAACACAGAAGATACTTTATTGCTTATTTTATCTTTCAGTCCATGAATAAAAATAGCTTCTAATACACTGCACAAAGAACTAGAGCTTTCATTATCGGAGATAACAGTGTTTCCAACATTTTCTTCTTGAATCTTCCGAATTGCTTTTCTTAATTCCGTTATTAAAGTCTTCTTTACAATAATCTCTTTGGCAAAATCTTCTATGCTTGGAAGGGAAGCTTTTTTCCACAAAATATCCATCATATAGCGTAAGTTTGAAACTAGTTATCAGTACACACATTTAATGTCTTCTGGATTATACTGTGCATTATATTTTCATTTCAATTTTATCATTTTGTCAACAAACAAAAACAGACATTTCCAATATCAAAAGTTGAGTTGTAGTAGTATTCACAGGATTTGAAAATGTAGATTTTTTTCTTAAATAATAAAATTAACACGCATTTAGAGGAAAAAATATGCATATAATATTGCTAATTATCATTAATAACCAAAATACTCCAACTTAATAATCATGAAGCTATAAGTTATTTCCATACAATAAATTTTAATAAAATAAGTTCTAAAAGTCTTTTGGATAATTTTAAGTTATAAAGTATCTTCTATGTACAATATATGAGCTTGACTACATAATAAAATATTTTAAAGTATTTTAGCTCTTCTTAAAATTGTGTCCTATACAGAAGAAAGCAAGTAAAGCGCCGACTTTGCTGTCGACCACAACATTTGACAATGGCAAAAATAAAAAAACCATTGGCTATGTTTACCACGCTTTCAATCTTTGCAGAAAAATACAGAAATTTAGATCAGATTGCTGGAGCGGTATATTGAACTTGAAAATATGAATATAAATTTAATCAGTTTTTATACGAAAAGCTTATTTTTTACCACACTCCGTAATTTTTCTCTTAACGTATCTGTGGTAAAATAAACTTTTGATTTTTTTTATAATTTTTTAAAAACACCATAAAACATTTATGCATACCAGATAAACAAAATTAAAAAATATTGAAACGAATGAACTAAACTTCATTCTTGCTAGAAAGATTGATAATGAACTATATTAATTAATAACTTATTTTTTAATTTTTAGAAGGATAAAATTTACATTTAATAATATTTTTATTATTTGGTGTTATGTTTAAAATAACTATTATTATTGTTCCTAAATGTAAAATTTTGCCGTTATTGTAAATGTTTCATTTATGAATAATATGTTTTTTGTTCTAGCATAGTGTTAATAAGGATATTGTAGAAAGCCTAGAAAGGTTAGCATTAGTAGATTTTTCAACTTCTGCTGGTATTGAAAGATTAGAAAAGTCCATAAAATTTGCTGATAAACTTATGGAAGTAAATACGGAATCGGTTAATCCACTTATTAGTACAGTATATGATGAGTAAGTAAATTAAGACAAAAAATAACTTTATTCTTTAATCATAAAATATTATATTCTGTTTGAAGAGGACATAAAACAATAAAAAAAATCCCTAGGGAATTGAAGAAATTGTCATACTTATGATGCATACTTACTGATAATAACTTTTCAGTAGCCTTGCGGGAATTTCTTTTCTTCATGATCAAGTGGGCATATTTCAAATATCATTTTTTCTTGATTGTTGGTGTTGATTTTTACAGCTAGCTACTTATTTTTTGTTTGAAACATGCATTACTATTTGAAAGTTGCGTAATGTATATTAATTCATAAAAATATTTTTTGTCAGTCTTAATATTTCATTACTTACTTTTGGTTTTAGGGATTTTGAGAAAAACATATCACCAATGGCTAAATGGAACACTAACTTGGTATATTTAATTACTCTTACATTTTTCATTGCAAATTGCCAAAACTGAAAAAGAAGTTTGTTAAAACACCAAACTACTGATTTTTTCTTTTAATTCTAAATAACTTAAAAATATATATTTAGAAAAATATGTGTTTTTAATAATATGTATATTCAATTTGACTTGTTTTAGTTATCAACTGGGAAATTGGCAAAATATTGCACAAATAAAAGATATATCCTTTATATATGAGTTATTCCATATTGCATATAGCAAATTAACCAACAAATTAGTGTTATTATTTCATATAATTTTGTGCCACATTTAGAAATTATTTGTAGATTATTAATACTTTTTATTTGTTTGATGAAAGGTTTCAAGATTTGTGAAATGTATACATAGATAAGAAAAAGCTTACAGAATAGAGAAAATGTACTAAATTATTATATATTTATAAACTTAAAAAGCTTATTTATCATAATACGCTTCTTAAAAGAAATACTTTTCTACTACATCTATGGATCAGCCATGTTGTGCAGATATGCATGCTGCTGGATAATGAGTTAAGTAGACATGTATATTTATATTTTCAGATGGGATAATTTTCTGTGTCCATTGTCTTTGAACTGGACTTTGGATTTTCACTTTCAATTTTTGATGTAGCCTTTTCATAGTATTTTACTCATCAACTGAAAGAAGGGGATACTAATATAAGTAGAATTTTTTTTAAACTTTCCATCTGAAATAAGAATTTGTATTTCAAATATATCTATATTTCTATGTTATTTTCAATAATATGCAAGGTTTTTTATAATTTTGCCATAAATTTTATTATAGTTTATACAGTATGTTATATTTAAAAAAAAAAAAAAAAAAAAAAAAAAAAACATTGACTTCAGATTATTATAGCAAGAAAGGAATATAGAAAAGAGATCTGCTTGCATAATAGATGAACCAATTTGAAAGATAGATAAATATTAGAATTCTTTTAAGGGAAAAGTTAGAAAGTATATTCCTAATGATTCTGATTCAGAAACACAAAGTTTATACTGATGTTTCTTTGTATTCGGAAATTTTTCATATTCATTTTAAGTTTTATTATTTTTATTAAAGATTACTTTTTTACCTTAAATTAAAGTGTAATATTTTTCTTTATTGAAATATATATATAGTCAAGTAGTTTAGGAAAAATAATGTCCAAATTTCATGAATTGTTAGAAAACAAATGCATTCTTATTAATTGATTTTAATAAACTAAAGTTTACATGTTAAGCAATTTGTATTTCATTTATTAGTCTTGTAATGCATTCGTAAATTATTTTTCTTTTATTATAAGTTTGTATTATATCATAGGAATGAAAATCTGCGAAATGATGAACCAATAAGAAAATCTAATAGAAAACAATTAATGGATATAGCTCCAATTACAGAAGAATTTTATTATGTTGCTCCATCAGGTAATGTAAAAGTTATCATTATTAAATTTTACTATGCAAGGAAATTTTTACTTATAATTTTGACTTCTTTTCAAAACATACGGATCAGTAATTTTTTGTACTGTTTATATTCTATATATTCTCTCAAAAGTATATATTAAAATACATTTTTTTTGTATATTTTACATTTTTAATATTTTTAGCAACCTTAATTATGTTTAATCTGGGATGCAAAATAACAATAGTTTTTAAATAAAAAATATTATATAAAATTAATCACTTTATTTATGTTTTTTTTTTTTTTTTTTTTTTTTTTTAAATCTTTTTTTGCACTGAGAATATTTATTTTTTATTTTTAAACATTGCTAAGGAATTTTTGAAAAACATTATCTTTCATTAGATTTGCTGCTACATATATTCAAATAAATATGAATAAAAATTCTGCCTTTTACAAGATTCATATGGATTCTCAAATAAATATATAATGACGTGAAATTTCTTTGCTACGAAATAATTTTATTTACAAAATTAGAATTTCTAAGCAATTAATTCTTTCATTGGTTTCTAAAATAATGTTTAATTCAGAAAACAGTTAACAAAATTTATTCTTTTCGGCGTCCATATATAATGTATGTCAGAACTTCATCAGCTGAACTTTTAAATTACACAATATTTAGATATGGAGAACAACAATGCAGTTAAAGTTTTGTGAAGAAAGATCTATTGACATTTTAAAATTGTTCTTGCAGTTACTGTTAAACTATACTAAAAAAGTTATACCGCATATGTTGTGAAGATGATTTCCCAGTAATGCCAGTGAGACTTAAAGAAACATAATGTATTGCTTTTAGGCTAGAGCTAACATCTGTGTAATAATATATCATTAACATAAATAATGTCAAAAGAAAAAATATTTAAAATATAGGCAAACACTTCCAAAAAAATATACTTGTAATATAAAATTCAAAGTAATGCTAATATGTGGTACATTCAATAACACATTTGCATCTTCCTTTAGTTTGGAAAACCCTATGTTGAATTACTTCGAAATACTTTTTTTTTAATTTTAATGTCATTAAAAAAGTTGAAGTACTTTTGGCTTTTTAAAGAAAGCTAAGTTATTAAGGCAGTCACAATTTCTGTATATTTTGTGATAATTTTGAATTTTATTAGTATATTATTAAGTTTATAGCTCTTGGCATGGATCTAAAGTTCTAAGCAAAATAATTTATTTGCAATAGATTAATCGAATGTATGCAGCATGTTACTGTGCAAATAATTATAAATTATTTATTTTTTTTCTTTAAAATTATCTAAAATAATTTAAACCATTTTTTATTTAATATTTATTATACACAATCAAAAATGTGAATCCTTTTGCTCAAGACAATTTAATCTTTGTCCATAATTTAACTGAAATTTTATTTTGAAAGCAAAGTCATTTTAAGTAGTTACAGACTCTAGTATTAGAAACCATAAAATTTCAATAATTAAAAAAGCCTTACGGGAACATTTTTTTTCATATTTTTAAAATGTTTAACATCTAGATTTTTTGCTTTAGATCTATAAAAATGGAACTTTGCAGTCAGTGATTTTTACCTTTTTGTAATTAATATTTGAAGTATTTTCAAAACTAAACAATTAACACAAAAATGCATTCTATTTTAATATATTCAAAAACATTTCTTTTTTTTTTTGACATCCATCCCTTGATTCTATCAATCATTTATTTCAGTCAGCTTACGAAAACATTTTTTCCCAGCTGATAGCCAAATGATTAGCACTCTGACCTGTTCAATGATTTGTAAATATGATTTCCACTTTGGGCTTCATTGTTTGTAAAATTTCAAAATCCAATCAGGATCAGAACCTCTAAACTGTAGGTCCTGGTCTGATTAGCTCTCATGTGTAAAAAAATTATAGTTGGTGACAAACAAAAACCAATCCTAATCTATTCTTTTTTTAGTAAAAGGTTTGTTTTCATTGAAACATTAGTTTGGCTAATAATTTACTAAAATTGTTGCTGTTCCTCTTTTTTTTTTTTTAAATGCATATTAAAAATAATTTTTTGGTAACTTCGGTAAAAACTGTTTTTCTATATTTTTATTTTTCAATACTATTTTCTGTTAATCTGCTTTTCAAGATAAATATATCAATATTGAGAAATGTTTTGTTATTCTTTGCAGTATACAATAACTCTACCGAAACTGTTAAATTATAGAGATAGTTTAAAACAAACATTTTTCATTATATTCTTTTTTTTTAATATAAATGATCACATGTCACTGTAATAAAAAGGATAGTAAAAAAATTTACTGAATAATTGTACTTCCCTTGATTTATTTCATAATATAAAATCAATTGCTCCATGTTAATATTTATTTTTACTTTACTTATATTTTCTATTCATTACTTTAATTTCATTAATATTTTTCATTTTATCATTTTTTAGTTTACAATTCATTAACTGCTCTTGTTATGTATTGTTTGTTAAAGTATGTACTTACAATAATTTAGAGTAATTAAAAAATTATAAAATATTTGTTATATTTAGACATTTATAAAATATTTATATATGTTAAAAAAATTTGTGATTCTATTAAGCATTAAATCAAACAGAACAGAAGTAAAATTGTTTCATGCTATATCTTATATTATTCAGCTTATAGTTGAAAATTGTAATTCTATAAAATAGTGGGTTTTGTAGATTAAATGCTTTTATTTGGAACACTTGTCCTGAATGCAATAAACACCTTAAATAATTTTGCTGAAGTGTGTGAGCTAAAAGATTGGCTGAAGAAATTTTTATTATTAAGTGTTTCAAGAAGTAAAATTTGATTGTTGTTTATTTTTAATTTTTATTGCAAAAATTAAATATAAAAGAAAGGGAAATTGAAAGGTGTCCAATTCAGTTTCTCTTTAGCTACCTGCCAATTACCTGGATGTGTTCCTGTTATGGTGTAGAGCTAGCTGCCAAATTGTAAATGCTTTTGCCTTTGGTTTAACAGGTCCTGGATTTAATTCCCATCTTAGATATTGAAGTTTGTAGTGGTTTGGAATCTACAATAAACTGTAGGTCTGAATTTAATTAGCCATTGTTTGGAAAAAATCATTGAATGACAAACCAAACAAATTTTCTGTTAGAGGAAATATTAAAGATAGAATGTACTTTATATCAAAGTTTCTACTTTGGAGCTGATTATAACAGGAGTTTAGAGAGTTACATGATAGATGTTAAGGTATACCTAAAGAAAAAAAATTGAATACTAATTAATTATCTTCCATGTCACTTGTGAATCTCACATAGGAATGATGTAATTTTTCAAAAACAAATTTTAACTTTATGTATTGAACAGAAGTTACATTTCAGTCATTTTAAATAAAGGTATTTTATCTTTACATTGTGTACTTTAAAATTACTTTCTGTTCCATTATTGCACCCATTGAATGAATTTTCTAATTTTATCTACAAATTTATTCTGTGTATATTTATCATATATTTAATTTAATTTTTAGGAACATATTCAAGACATAAGAAACAGATAAGATGAAGTTTGATAATTTTGAAGATAAACATTGCTATGAGATTTGAAAGTGAGAGTCATAGATGTTTGTTAATAAATACTTACAAACTATTAATATCTTTAACAAACATGCAATAATTTTAATATTTTTAAATTCTATTAGTAATTTGCTTATGCATTTTATGGAAGCAGATTTACCCTATGTTGAAAATAATCTTAGTTAGTCAGAAGTTCATATTTTCTATATAAAAAGGAAAGTAAATTTAGACTTAAAAGCTGAGTTATAGTTGACGAGATTAAAGTTCATATATTGATGTTTTACTCTGCAAAAATAAATTGTACAACAAAGCTAATTAAGTTTAATAAAGTACATTCTTTTTTTTTTATCTTATTGTAGCACAATACAGATATATATTACTTATTTTTTACATAAAAAGTTCTTAATATTATTTAGTATAATGTTGCATGTTAATATGTGAGCAATAATTTTGTTATTCTATTACTCAAAATCTTAATGCAAGTGAACCTTTTATAAGATCCTTTTTCATCAAAGAATATATATAATTTTACGTAAGTTTCATATTGTTTATAAATGAGGATATTGTGAATATTTTCATCTTGTTTAATAAAGTTGTTAAATAAATGTATGCTATTGTGAATGAAATAGTTTTTTATTCATTTTTAATACTTTAATTATATTCTTTTAAAAGTTTGCGATAAGAGTGTTAATAAAAGTATAATACTGTTGAAATTCTTCTGTTTAGTCTCCTGTAATCAAAATCAAGCATTATTTATGCTATTTTTCCAGTTGCATTCCAGAGGGTTTTTTTTTTTTTTAGAATTTTCGTTATCATGGAAAGCCAATAAGAATCTACCCTGATTAAAAATTATATTTTACCATTACTCAATAATTTTACATTGGAAATTAATGCCATATATTTTAAATATAATTTTCCCTATTGGAAAGGAAAAAAAAAATCCAATTTTTATAAAGATTCTTAAATTGGCTTTCCAATACTTCAAATTTTGTTGCAATATTACAATCGGTGGAAAGATTTTCAGAATAATGAAAATAAAGTATTACTAAAAATGATTTTATGCAGCTTAACGAATAAAAAAGTGAAAGTTATTGCAAATCTTCTGATTGTTTATTGTGTCTTTGTCTTTCAAGAAAATTTTTCTTAGATAAGAGAGCTATGTTCATGTGATGAAAAAAAAATACCTTTTTGCACTAGATGTAGATACTGTAAGTAGAGAAACTGCTCCTCCCTGCCATTGTTTAACAGTGAATTCAATAAATGCCAGGGCCTTACTATCATTAGGCAATTAAGAGTTTGGGAGGGAAATAGTTTGTCATATTTTAGTAGTGAAACATAAAAATGGAAATAAAAAATAACATCAAATGCTTTTAATTTGATTTTATTTATCCTTTAGAGAAAACATTTTTTTAATAGTAAGCAATATAACTTTTCTTTATCTATTTCAAACTGAAGTTTCTAAATTTCAATTTTGTTAGTGATGTATAATGAGTATAAATATTAATAATGTAAAAAAAAATAATAATAAAACTAGCAATCATTACAAATTAAAATTAGTGTCATGCAGATTTAATTAAAAGGGAAATTCTTGCTTACATAAAAAATAACTTATTTTGGTCATTATTACAAATATATTATTATTATATTTATCTATAAAATAGTATACTTAATGGTGAGTTATATGTTACAAAAGAGAAAAATTTATTAAGAATAAATATTAATAAGATTGCTGTTATTAGATGAGCAATTTTGATTACAAATTTCTGTATGCCGTGCATTTCTTAGTGTTCATTCTTACAAATTAATTTTATATATTTTTATCATGGATGATTGCAGCATTTTATATCATAAATAAATATTAATTCAGAGGTGAAATCATATCAATCACTTTTGAAACAAAAAATTTTAAAACAATAGGTTAAACTAAAATAAAAAGGATTGTTTAAAAATATAAAAAAGTCAAAACTATTAAAGATAAATAGCAATTATATAAATTCATAGATAAATGTAATACAAAAGAATAAAAATTCCAAAATCTGGAAGATATCAATCTTTGTTTGAGAAATTATGCTATTGGATATTTTTAATTATTTGGAATTTGCTTTACAAAATAGATTATAGTCTAATTAACTCTCCTGTGCATTAAGTGGCTTGTAAAGCGATAAATTAACATTATTTTAAAACTCAGTTTTTACTCCTTTTGGAATCGCTAAAAATTCTTAAATACTGTTAAAAACTCAGTAAAGTTTAAAAAAATGAAATTAGAATGAAGATTCCTGAGTTTTTGGGTAGTCTTCACTAAGATGTCATAAAAAAAATTAAGCTATTTAATATGGTTTAAAAAATTGGAGAAAAATTTAAAAGAATTTAGAAATCGAAAAAATCATTCATTAATAAAAATAATTTCAATATAGATTCTCCTGATGACATGATATATGAAAAGAGTTTATTTCAAAAAATAAATTGGGGAAGAAGGGAGTATGACTGTTTATGATTCAGTGTGGAAAGATTTCATCAAACTTTGTAAAAAGAAAAGACTAAAAAGTCATCAAAACATCTCTTTTTATTGTTTTTTAAAAAAGGACAAACTGATCTTGGATGTATTTTCTGTGTTGCACGGGCCACATTTCAACTAAACGAAGTGAATAAGATGGTCACTTTTTGATATATGAATACTTTGATTATTTTTGTCAGAAAATTTTATTTTGTGAATATTAATATTAAGTTTTTTTTTTTAGAAAAATTACATAATTTAGCATTTTTTCTTGTTACGGAAAATAAACGTGTACGTTAATTTAGTTCTGAGATTGGTAGACCGCCTTCGATTTTTTAAATGTGGAGTAGACCCCGGATTCCAAAAGTGTGGCCACCCCTGATATATGCGATGAGTGATCCGTACTTCTTTTCAACTCTTGTATATTTTGTAATGCTTACTATTTCCGAAACAAATTTGAAGTGTGTCTTAGTTTAACGTTAATAATTTTATTCGAACTTTACATCTAATTCATTATTATTCTTGAGAAACCAGCACTGTATAAACGAGACATCAGTTCTAGAAAGAAACCTGGAAGAGGAGGAAATAGAAATCTGTAAGTTTATTCCAATTATTTATAGATAAGCAGCAATTTTTAAGCTCGAAGCACATCATATTTTGTAAAAATTGATTATAAAAACTTTCAATAATTATGATTTGTTTACAGTAAAAATAATGAAACAGAAAAATCTACAAGAAATAAGTTAATAGAACAAGTGAATATAAATGATAAGTTAAGTAGTGCTCTTATAAAAATTAAAATTTTGATTTAAGCAATTATACTAAAGCAACCTCTATTAATTTTTGACACAGTAATAATTCTATAAAATAGAATTATAACTATGTTGATAATTAATAGAAGTCGCTCAGATAATGAATTGAAAATCTTTCTCCACAAATCCATAAGAGGTATCTTTCTCTAAACAAAAGCGGAGTTATTAAAATCGAAGATCCACAACAGCTATTTAAATAATTCTTTAAATCCATATGAACAACTTGATTGCATTAAATTTGTTTTGCTATGAGAATCTCACTAATTTGTAATTGGTGATTTGGCAGAGATAAGCCAATCAACACTTTCAAGATATTCTTCAAAGTAAGCAAAGCCATAGCTTCTTTGCGACCATATTATATTAAAATCCCTCAGACAAGAAGAATATTTAGAGCCTCCATTGATTTCTCATCAATATAATGTTTTGTAAAAGTGTTTAATTTGCTAAGAAGTTCATGATTATATTTGGATAAATGTAAGCAATTTTATAAAGGTTGTAATAAATAAAAAAATAAGAATTAGGAATAAAAGAATAATAAATTAGCATATAATACACTGGTTATTATAAATCAAGGAAAAATAAAAAATGACGATAACTAATAAGTTATGAGATTATTGAGAAATTTATACACATTATACAACACATAGGAAATTGCAATATAGCATAAAAAGAAATTGTCAGACAATTATGGTGTTACAAAAATTAGCATACATTTACAATGAACAAAAAGGAGGTGTGAGTTTGGTATTAGAAAAGTACTTTTAGTATGGGGTATTACTCCCCCAAGAAGCAATTCAGCTATGTGCGGTGCTCTCAGTTAAGTGGTCTATTAATTGGGTAGGAAGAGCGAGCCATTGCTCTTCCAAAGCAGTTGAAAGCATGGCTGGAGTACTATGAGGAGACTGAGAGCAGCTACACGTGGTCCTAGAGTTTCCTCAAACGTGCTCCCCTGGGTTAAGATTCGTTAATCAAACTAGCCACATCATGTCTTAGTTGTTTCATGCTCAAGATAAGCATCCCCGAAGCGCGCCCTGTGTGGTCTCGCATTATCACCCTGTAGCACGAAAGCATCACTTAGTATAAACGAGCGCATTGCCTGTTCCGTATGCATATTATGCATGCACAGACGTTACCTGATCCGAATGCATCTCTTTCACTGATGTTTAGGGGATGAAAACGAGTTCCACGTTCTCTCCAAATGGAAGTGACCATACTATCACTTTCGAGGCTAAACCTGAACACATCCGTGAATAGAACAGTTTTCATTGATCGCACTTCCAGTGGACATGTTGACTTGCCCATTGCGAACTTTCCTGCCCATAGCGTGGTGTAAATAAGAAGCAAATGACTGGTCACCTCGCATGAAGACCAAGTTTGTGAAGCCTTCGACCCACGATTGATCTGGATACCAACATTCCGGAGCTTTCAGAGAGGGAGTATCTTAGTTCAGCTGGAGTTATGGTTCTATTCCTTCGTGTGCCTAATGACAAATATCGGTCACCGGCACGTGTGGTAGCGTGTGGTCGTTCTTAGCTAAAGTTCCTGGATGCCGAATTCGTTATTAGAAAGTATAGCCAGAGTCTATGAATCACAGACGGACATATATTCAGCCATCTAGCCACTTCTATCTGACTTTGTTCTGTTTCTAGTCTCCCAATAGCTTGCCATCGAAATTGTTCGATCAAATGATGCCTGGAGGCCATTGTTACAATTTCATTATACCAGATTTTTAATTTCAGACACGCAGCGACAATTACTGCCTGCTCTGAGATATTAATTTTTATGCTTCTTACAAATGACGTATTCCGACAGCAGCGCCACTATTTTGCATAATGTCATACTGTTCAGCTTCTTTTACTTACAAACATATTCAAATTTCATTTTGCCTTATTTTTAGGAAAGTTATCGCTATTTTTATGATTTTTCTTTCGTTTTTTTATCAGTGTAGATAAATGAGTAATTAATTTAAATATCTGATTAATGTATACAGAATCGTGAATAAAAATATTTAATTCTATTTTAAACGTCAATATTTCCATAAAAAAAGTTGTCACCAAATTTTGTAGTTTAGTGATCATTTGTATATATTAAAGCTTCATCTTATATTTTTCATTTATATTGACTGCAAAATTTAAATTTAATGTTAAAACATTGGAAATTTATTTTAAAATATAGATTTTAACTATTTATTTAATGAAACTAATAATTAACTTCTTTTTTCACTTAAATGTTGAAAAAAGATGATTATAACTGGTATTATATATTTGACAATATATTTTTTGCCAAATATGATTAATGGTATAATTTGTTTGTAAATTTAATTCATAGTTAGATCTCTCAAAGCATATTGAAATTAAATAAATTTTAAGAGTAGCAATTTCTTAAAAATTTAACTATTATGTTTCCTTTCAGAGCAATAAGAAATTCTTTCACATTGTTTAGTTTACCAGCGTGATTGGAAGTGTTGATTGTGCATATATACCAATACTTTCCCCTGGCGGAATTGTCGCAGAAAGGTTTTCGTAACAGAAAAACTATATTTTTGATTAATGTGCAAACCTTTGCTCTTGCAGACTTAGCTACACAAAATGTTATGTTAAGGCCACTTGGAAATATCCATGTCAGTACTATTCTAAATAATAGTACGATATTCCAGAATTTATACAATGCAAAATGTATAGCAAGTGCCATCTATTGGGTGACTATCGTATGCTAGCCATATTTACGTGCTTCTATTTGTCTGCCTGCAATGTAAGAATTAAGGTTTGTTTCACATTCACTATTTTCAAGAAGTGATTTTCACAAGCTTTTCAGAAGTCTTTCCCCCATGATGTGTCTGTAGTAACACAGTGAACAAAGAAATATTGGTTTCAATGCTATGTATCTATAATTATGTGTAATATATTTCAATTACATCAATGAATGATAGAGAAATATTTTCAAAAATTATTACAAAAATCTAGGCTTATGAATTATCAAAATGCAAATTAATTATTTCCATAAAGTAGCAATATTTTTATCTTATTAATTGATTCAAAGTTTGAAATTAAAAGAATCAACATTAATAATTAATTAAATTAAAGTAAATTTCAATATTATTTCATAATTGTGAGTTAATTTAAATACTTTCAACTCTTCGGTTAAAAAAAAAATAAATTCACTTTTATCAGAATTACAGTCTGGTATCTTAAATTTTAGATGCATGTTAATATATTAATTTTAGTTTCATATTTTACAATATTACATAATACTTTTTATTAGTTTCTTTAATATTCTTAAAATTATTTATAAACTTAAGGCTATAGAAAAAATTATTTGCAAGCAGGAGTATTCCAGTCACTATCAATATTTAGAAAAATTTCCTTGCCAAGTTGATGACCTAGAGATTGAAAATTGGTCAACAACCCTAATTTGTGTAAAATGATTCTGTTTAAATGATAGCAAACATATAAAAAATTGAAAAAAAATGTAGCAATATTTTTAAATTAGCAACCCTAACTAAACATTGGAAAATTTATTTTCTTTATTTTTTAAGTTTTATCTCAATATTGATAAGCAATGATGTATAATGGTATCACACATGGCAAAATAAGTTTCGTACATTTACCAAAAATTTAAAAACGCAAATTAGAATTATAAATTTGAAATATTCTAAATCATATAGGGAATTGTAATACTTCATTTTATCTAGTGTCTGAACACTTGAGAGTTTCGCTTGGATTGACTATATCAGCCATTTCTCCAAATTTAAATGGGACGTTAATATTCCAATTAGAATTAATTTTCGAATTTTGATCTAACAGTACAACGTCAGGAGCCAATTTAGCATTGTGATTAAAAGTTTTTATTGTTAATCTCGATTTGAATCTATACTTTATTTTCTTTATCGTTTCTAAAAGCTTTTAATACCTTACTAAGAAATCTTTTAAGACCGTTGCGTGTTATTTGTAGCAGAGTGCGAACTGGAATTGGAAATAATACAATAACTGAATAAATTCAAAAAATTTCAAGTATATATAGATTGAATGAAAAAGTAAAATACTAACCACTATATCACATACAACAAACCTTATGAAAAAAGTTAGTTATATGACCAAAAGTGTTTGCGTATAACATTCTTTAATAAATGAAAAACATTTCTCAATTACGAATTACTTTTTTGGAAAGTATAAATATTTTGTAGCAGGAGAAGCAGTTATAACTTGTTTTCCCCAATTATTTTTACATGAAACATGGTAGATTAGGTTAGGAATACGGTCTCTCACGTGATCTAAAGATAACTGGTTTGTAACCTCACTCAGACGAAGACTATCGTGCAAAGAGAGCCTATACACATTAGAAGTTCTATAAAGCTTTTCACATTGACATGGGGTAAAGAAAAAAGTAGCAATTCAGTTGTCTACCTGGTCGTTTAATTCTGGTTGAACATTATTAGGTAATTGGTAGAAATAAGCAGCCGAAAACGTGTCAATTAAATTAGGCAAAACCGGAAACACGTTGACTTATTTAATCGTAATTTTTTATATTTTATTTGTTTCTGCTTATATTATTCTTCAGTATGAGATGCTTTAGCGCATAAATATTGTCCCCATGATCTAGGTATTTTATTTATTTATTTTTCTGTTTCTCAAATAACTTTCGTCCACCGAATGAAAGATCCTGCTATTTAGAAATTATATATTTTGCTGGATACTCTTCTTTGAAAACAGTAAGAACTTATCATTCATAATGTCGTTATTTTTATTTATATTGCTCAAATGATACAATTTGCATGGCCTAGATTTCCTCTTCATGAAAATGTTTTTGCGATATGTAGTTTTTTTAGAAATCTATCCCGCAAATAACAAATTATGGAAATTTATTCAAATTACATATAATTAAAAGCTAACATTCATTGCAATGCTTTTCTTATTTTATGATATTTTTTAGGATAGTATTTTAAATACCATTGAATTGAAAAATAAATTTTAATTTGCACTTGCAACAATTTTCTATTTATGCATTTTCTCATTTAAATCTGCTTATGTTTTTACCAAGTTATTTGGAACTACTTTGATATAACCCCTCAAATCGGAAATTTGGCAACTTTTTTTCTCGCCAAGATGGATTCTCGCTAAATACAAACAATTAATAACAAAAAAAACTTTAAAAAAAACTCAAAAAATGGTACAAAATACAAAAAAATACTAAATTTGACAACAGCACAAACCTAAAAGCTGAAAAAATCGAAATTGGCAACACCAAAATAAGAAACAGCAACCCTAAAAAGTCCGTAGGGAGTGCCAGATTTGGCGCTTAATTTTTGGGGGAGTATATCAAAGTTGTTCCAATTATTTTATTACTACAATTTGAATTTACTTTAGAACTTATGTTTCAATCATATATGCAAAGAATTTCATAATTTAGTATTAATATTTGAACAAAGATAAGAAAATATTTCTTAAATTTTGGGTTTTATCAATTCTTCAGCAAAATATATCGTAATGATAAATTTAAAGTTCTCGTAATAAAAAAATTTTCCTAACCGATGATATAAGAAATCCAACTTCATCCAAAATCAGCCGTCAAATGTGTATCATTCTCTAAATGTGATTTCTAACAAAGATGATAATTTATGTTAGTAGTTTGACAGTTATCAAAGAAAATAATGGAAATTTTTTAGGGAAATCCATTAGATACTTTAACTTTTTAAAAATAGAATGTTAATTGTACGAACGCATATTGATTTATTGATTATTAGACAAAATCCGATTTATACTCCAATAACTTTCAGAAATCACTTTCACATCTTTGTTAGTTATAAACTCTGCGAATTTAAAGTTCTGTTGCATAAAATGTTAATTTGTAAACATTAAAAATGTTTCAATTTAGTGTGGTTTCTTGATGTTTATTTCATATCAAATCAGTACTCTGGTGATATAAAACTAATTTTCAGAAATCGAAAAGGTGAAAATGCCATTTAATAATACAATCTTGGATAAATGAAGATACAATCTGATATCCTAAACATTGGGAGACAAGCTAGAAGTGATTTTTAAAATACATTTTTATATGGTTTGGTATTTTAATACCACATTTTTTATGGATATTCTAGATATGTTTAAATATTTAAAGTAAACTACAGTTTTCTTATAGCTGAAAAATATTGGAAATCATTATAAAAGAATTATTTATTAAAGTCTCCTTTTAAAATTTTTAAATCATATCACTCTATTCTTTGATAAAAAGAATGGTAAAAAATCTTATTTCGATAAACTTTTTATTCAATTAGAATTCTTCGAATACTATGAATAAACTTAAGGAATATATTTTCATGTTGCAAATAATCCTTGTCGTAAGCACGACGAGAATTTTTAAGAAATAAAACTTGAAAACAGTTGTTGAATTGTATAAATTTCAGAAATTTGTTTTTCATTACACATGTAAGTAAGTTGACATGAGTGCTTGAGAAATCTCGGGTTTTATTGTGAATAGCTGATCAGCTACGTTGTATCACGAAAGCTAAATATTGAGCCAAAAATAATTAACCATTAATTCGCTTGTGATGAGTTATAAAATCTTCATCAGCTTCCATAAAATAATTCTTATGTTAGGAATCTGTGCTAATATGCTTGAATTGTATATTTTGAAATTTTCAACTAAAAATAAATCGAAATTTTAAAAAATTGTCACTTCAAAATAAATTTGCATAGATAAATATGTTTTAAATAAGTAAAAAATAATTAAAATATTTTGTCGGCAGTTATCGAAGGATATTTTTGGATTAAAACTTTTCGATGTGAATCAATGCCAATTAACTCCTTAGGGACATTTGACAACTGAGACATCTGCTTACTTCAATATACAGTCTTGAAATAATTTAATACTCAAAAGGGGAAAGGGAGACTTTTAGGCTTTCATAATATGATTGCCATAGAATTATAATTGTTTATCCCAGTATTACGAAGTTGCTCAGGGTGATATCTTGTGTTACCAATAATTTATGCTAATTTTAATTCCAGTAAAATTAGCCTTGGAACTAGCTACGACTTTAGCTCATAGATGGCAGCACCATTTGGGTCTTACCATTTAAAGATTGAAGCCAGAGAAGTCCGATGATCTGGCTCCTATAACACCTACAGAGCTATTAATTTGGAATGTGCGAACGTGGAGGACATTACGACCACGACACGTTTATGTGCCCCAGTCGCCATTAACAAACACGACGGATCTTGGACTAAATCGCGAATCAAACTCTACCTTCTGGTAACGAGAACGGCGCCTTAACCAACTAGCCAACCACGTACCAGAGGACTTGCTTTACTATTATTAACTACTAGCTGTACCCGCCGGCGTTGCCCGTGCATTTAGAAAATGCAGATAAGTGAATAGCGCAGGAATAGTAGTGTAGGACACGTAGACTGTCTCTCTCTCTTCCCCCCCCCCACACACAACATTCCCCGTCGATAAAAAGGAACAATATATCCTAAATATTTTAAACGGAAAATTTTCCAAAAGATGGTCGCCAGAATTGTTTCTCAAAAGGAGCTGGTACAACCCAGGAATCAGCTATCGGCGAGCAGCGATCTCGAGAAGAAGTTTTAAAAATAATTTTTTAAAAATTTTTCTAATTCAAAAATCGAAAATCGGGCTTCGAGGTCTGGTGGCCAGCCCCCTTGTGCTTCCGTGTAAAAAATTCCAGGTCCCTGCGTGCGATAGATTTGGCTGGAGAGCTCGGTCAGACAAACGGACAGACACATTACACTTGCTTTTATTATTATATAGATAATCTAAAATCAGTTGATAAAGACCATCTGATGGTTACCAAGTGAAATGCTCACCTATTGTTATTGGGAAAGTTAAAAATTTCTTCAAAAATAATACAAAGTGTTGTGTTAAGGCAGTTGAAATTTCATTTTTAATTTAGGGGCTTTGAAAGAAAATGCCTTTCTTTCAAAGCCCCTAAACTTACTTTTGAATTATTACTGGTCGTAGAATTACCTGACATTTGCAATTATCTTTTGGAAGTGTCTAATCTTTCTAAAAATGATGAAAGTCGTTAAAGACAATGCTTCTCATTCTCACAAATATGATATATTGTTTTGTTCATAATAGTATCCTATTGAAAGTTAAGAAAGATCAATGAAAAAGAAGTGTAGAACAATTGCTCCACATGTCTTATTTCCCTTATCAACATTAAACAGCTTCATATTTTTTATTACATAAAATAATCTCTTTATATATTATTTTAAAAATAATTTTAACTTAAATCTTATGTCAATTAAAACATTTGCATGAAGTTCTAATCAACGTATATTATTCTGAAATTTATAGAATTTTTAACAGATCTTTTAATAACTTTATATTATATATTTAACTTGTAAACATAGACTGAAAAATGATTCAAATTTATTTACCATTTAGTTCCATTATTGTCAGCATTTACACTCCCATGTAGACTAAGACATATTAATACCTCTGGGGGTGGTTGGAGCCAGGCTTTGGGTCTTCACTAATTTTAATCTCTAAATTGGAAGATTCAGGTGGTGCTGCCATCTATGAGCCAAAAGTCGCACTTCCATCTTCGTTTGAGAGTGCTCTATTAAAAAAACGGAAGACGCTCTCTCTCTCTGATTTCATTCTCCTAGTCTCTGTGAAGGGCGGGTTTAGCGTTCCCAAGTGTCATTAACAACAACTACAAAACTATTATAAATTGACCGACTTCCTGTGTTGACAGTCTTTTCTCGAATATGCTCCATGATTTATTTATATTTTTTCTTGTCATAAGTGTGAGTAATTTGAATAAATGGACGAAATTAATCGGAACTATAAGTTCTAACAATTGAAGTAAATCTTTGTATTAAGTTAGTGTATAGATTCAGAAATACAAATTATAAAGATTTTTATAGAGAGAAATTATTCTAGATTTCCTTGAAATAAGCAGAAGTTATTGGTTAATTAAGTTATGTTGAAAAGAATTTTTAGTATTTGCGCTTGTTACCGAAATCTGACTAAATTATTTCCAAACTTTCAAATATTGGACACCTCAATTTTTCAAACCAATTTTCAGAAAGTATTTTATTTTGGCTAATTGACAACTCAGCATTTTTAGGTAATGTATTTCCATTCTGTGTTCAGCAAAACTGATAGCCAAATGATTAGAGCTTTGGCTTTTGGTTCCACAGTTTTTGCATTCATTTCCTACATCTGGTGTTTGGTTGTTTTTTATAATTCAGAATTCTTTGAATTTCTGAGTCCCTATCTAATTAGTCTTTGAGTGGAAAAAATGACCATTAAATGACAAAAGAATCCTGTGCTCTTTGTGATGGAAATAAATCTTTATTTCGTGGTTTTACGCAATTTTTTTCAAAGTGAATTAGTCCTCATTTTTGCAGAAAATGTTTTAATCATCTTCATTTGAAGAAGTATTCATTATGTAATTCATTAATCTCTGGTAAAATTCCAGTAACAATAATTTTGCAAAATGATATTCCAAGAAAGAAACCTCTGATAAACAGATTCTGCATTTAAACCTCTAGCTGATTTTAGAACATTTGATGACTATAGTATAAGAGAAAAGTACCCAATTTTTATAATAATCAGTGTCAACTTTATGTGTTAAATACTTTGAAAAGAAATGGGGATATAATGGGAAACTGAGTTATGTATAATAAAGATTATAACATTCAGTGAAGTCTTTAGAACACGTTTTCTTTTATTTTCCAAAAACTAATTCCAATAAATATTTCTTGATTCAATAATTTCATTTTAATTAAAATACAAGTGTTTGCATTTATTGGCAAAATTTATCTAGAATTTTCAAATTTAGAATCTTATGAAAAGGTATATTTAATGGATTATTCATAAGTGATCTTATGTAAGTAGCATTTAAATTTAAAAAATTTAATCCCCTCTACAACGAATGCAGAAATGTACAAATATTTTTGGTATAGTTAAATCTTGATATACTTTTTGGTGGATAATTTATTTTAGCACTGAATTGAGTTTATGATTATTGAGGTTATAATTTATTGAGTTTGAATTGCAATTATTAAATACATGTTTGGCAACATTTAACTCATCCTTGTTTGTTTGTACACAAACAACAAGCATGTGTGAAAGTTGAAGGGCATATCGGTGAAAAGGACAACAAAGAGAATAAATTTTATTATAATATGGCTGAAAGCTCAAGAGAAGTGGATATTTATCGTGACACACCTCTTAGATTATTAGGTTTGGAAAATATAATTACATAAAATATATTTCTTATACATTTTATTCAGAAATGTAATTGTCGTTTGTATTAAAGATACAGAATCTTCAATTTTATTTACTGTTAAAAGCTGTATTAAAAGCAAATAAAATATAATGAGGAGTATTGTTAAAATACATGTATTTTGACTAATGATTTTCGTTTTCTTTGAAATTAGTTCACAATCTGTCTAAAGATCCTTTTGAAATCCCATTTGTATAAATTTTTTTTTTTTTTTGGTGTTGATGCTATCGAAATCTAGGATTTTGGGCATTTTAGTTATGTGGGTGGCCCAATTCTGGTCGAGGATAAAGTTTACCTTAGCGTATTTCTTGATTTGTTAGCTGTTTTTTAACACCAAAATGTCAAATGTCAGGCGCTAAAATGCTAATAACAAAACAGTAGTCCTAAAACTACAATAATTAAAGCTCTGAAAATACCAAGGTAACCAGAAATTAAATTCTCTTATCAATATTTATCCTTAAATGTTTCGCAAAACCAAGGGGTGATCTAAAGTAAACTTTACCTGTTTGATGAGTTTACTTGTATTTTTATAAATATTGTGTACTACAGTTTTTAATAATTTGTCAATTATTTATAAACATGTTTTTTTTTTTTTTTTTTTTTTTTTTTGTCATATTATAAATCTACTTTCTTTTAGAATTACTGAAGTCTCTTGCCTGAGTTGGCAGTTAAATAATCATTAAACTGAATGTAATGAACTATTGAACTGAAGATCAGCACTCAGAATTTAGTTTGCAAATTCGACATCCATCTTGAACATATATGTTTGCAGTGGCATGAAAATCACTTTAGACAGTAAATGCCTGTCAAGTTAATGAAAACGGATTGATTTTGTGCAAAATTTGAGCCTAAAGCAATAAACATTTTGATAGTTATTAGTATAACAAATTTTTGTGTACATTTTTTTTAGTATCCATTTCAGTTTGTTTTACAAGTAATAAAATTTACATTAAATGACAATTTTTAAAATCTTTATTCTAAAAATATTTTCATACTTTGAATTTTTGCTTAACTTAATTTTTTATCTTATGATATTAATATTTTTTTACATCTTGGTATGAAATTAGTAGGAATAAACCTTGATGATAAGTATGCTTTGCTTCCAAATTATATACCTTTTAAAAAATCAAGTTATATTAAATATCTTACTCGGTAAGGTCTTGAAATTTTCATAGCAGGGTGATGAGACTATTCAATGCTGGTGTTGCTTATTATCGTGGTTAGCCTAAAGCTTAGCTGAATTGGCATCCATGCAATTGGCCCTCTGTCCTTTGAATTAACAGTTTATAGGATTGAATCGCACCTTGGGCATGATTGTAATGGTTCAGAATCAATAGATCCCTGTCTTAATTAGTCTTCATGTCCTGAAAATTACTTTTGAATGCCAGACAAACCTGACAAGGTTAAGGGTAATGATCAGTAAAAAAATTTGTTTTTGGGGATGATCAGATGATATATTTATCTAAAGTTTTTTTTCTTTCTCCCATGTCATATTACTGAAAAGAATATAAAATTTCTTTCAAAATATATTTATGTACTTGAAATTTTATTTGTGTTATTGAATTATTTGAAATAATAGTAAAACAATTTGAAATTGTTACTGTTGAACTAATTGCTTGGTTGAAAATTTTACTATCATCAAAGTTAAAGATGTCAGCAGTAAGTAAGAGGCTAATTGTCTGCTATATAAGGTATATAGAGCTACTACTGATCAAAGTTACTTATTTCTAAGGTTAATTATTTCTGACCTAGAGTTATGATTATTTATTAATGTTTTCTGATCTCTAACAAATCTCTGAATAATTTATTTCACTGTAAAATAGCTTTAAAGCTGTTATTTTTATTTTTCAGGATATGCCAATGAAGTTGGAGAATCCTTCAGAGCTATTGTTCATAAAAATGTCGTCCATTTCAGTTATGTTGTGGCATTTGGTTATGTTCTTGCTGACACAACAGATAAAGTGAAGAAAAGAAATAAAGTAATTAACTATACTTATAAGCATACATTTATTTGTATCCATGCTCCAACAAAATCATACATTTAATTATGTGTTCCTTAATATAATGTAAATTATAATTAACAAAGTAATTTCACTATGTTTATATACATATAAGATAAATGTGTTTTAATGTGAAAAACAAAGAAAATAATTTTTCTAAGTTAATAAAATCTATATAAAAGTTCCTTTTAAACATGGAATAGTGTTCTGCTGTACGGAATTTTCTTAAAATTCAAAATATCTAATTTAGTTATATAATTTGTTATGCATTTCATTTACTTTACATTTATGTTTTGCAATTTATTTTGTTAATGCTGTAAAACACTAGCTATAATTGATATTTAATTTATCTTTATATTTTTAACTAATTTGATTATCTTGTAATGATAATTTAATCATTTTCTTTAATTTTTTAAAATGTGGTTTAACTGTTAAATTCTTTTTGTCATAAAATATATCTTAAAAATTGTAAAACCTTTTGTCGATATTATTCAGTTTTTTTTTTCAAACATGCTTTATTTTTTCAAGTTAGATCTCATTAATAATAGGCATTTTCTTTTTATTCCAGACCTTAGAAGATAATGCTTCTAACAGGAATATCCAGTTGATAATTTCTGGTGTTGATACATTAGTTTGGCAAACACTTGCTTCAGTTGCTATACCTGGATTTACAATCAATAGGATATGTGCTGGTTCAATGTATTTGCTCAAAAAACACAGTAAGCTTCCTTCATCCACCAGAAAATGGACAACAGTTGCTATTGGACTTGGTTGTATTCCTTTTATTGTAAAACCTATTGATCATTTAGTAGATTCATTAATGAATAACACTTTTCGAAAATGGGTTACATAAAATTATAAAATTCATTTGTTCAAAATAAAATCTTCAAAAATGTCTCCCTTCCATTGTGTTACATATTTGTTAGAACATATGTGATTAAATTAATAGAAAATATGCTGTTATCTGAGATAAAGCTAAGATAATGAGAAACTGTATAGTAGCTTAAAGTAAAATTATTTAATGAATAATCCTATTTGTAAATAGTTAAAGACTAATATTAAAAAAAACTGAATCAAGTTATTTTACAAATGGAAAACAATGTTGGAAATGAAATGCACACATTTTGTTGTAATTAAATCTATGTTAAATATATATTTTATTATGTTATATATTAACAATCATGTTTTCATTTATTTAATTTTGAAGTTTGATAGTAAAATTTTTATTTTCAAATCAAATAGGTTAATTATTTTATGTATATTTATCTATTATTGTATGTGCGTGTACTTGAGAAATGTAAAATAAATCATTTAATGTTGTTATTGATTTTAATTTTTATTTCATATTAAGAGATGTTAAATTAGGTATGTATACAAATATTACATATATCAGTTATTTGCTTATTTTATTTTAATTATTTCCTGTCCAATTGACAATTTTAATATTCTATTTTTATTAATAATTTTTATACATATGTGTGTTGTATGAATCTCTATGAAACCTTATTTTGTATTTATTACATTCAAGAATTTTTTGATGTAATTTATGATTTAAATGCTACTCATCTTATGACTGGCATATGCAGTTAATTTTGAGATGAGATTTAAAAATTTTTGGAATTTAACACTGAGAAATATCTTAATAACAGAAAGTACTTAAATTTAAAAAATGTTTTATAATTCAAAAATTGTTTTTAAATTATAAATTTTATGCTCTTCCCAGCATCAATGTCAAGATTTTTAAGAATGTTCTTCAAAATTGCTTGAATAATTTGTAAAATATTCATTGTCTTAAATCTTTATCATTATTGTTGGGTTAAATTTCAAAACCCAGATTCTAAGCTAAAAATATTGCAATACAGTGACTTATTTTAAAATGTTTAATAACAATTTTCCGTCCCTTACATCACACATTTAAAAGTTCTATTGCTCAGATCTTTAAATGTTTTAATTATTCATACTAATTGTATGTGGAATATTTGTCAAATAATAACTGCAGTTTTATTTTTATATTTCATTTTAGCAATTCACATGTATACATGTTATACTGTGTGTTTTAATTTATATTAGCTCTCCCTGGTGCTCATGTTTCATTAAGAATCAATAATTTAGTCCATTTTTATTGTAAATTTAATATTGATATCATGTTATTTTAGTTTCTATCAACATCATTCCCTATCATACCTTTTGATCGATTTTTTTCCTTGACTCTTAGTTATACCCTTAACTATATGTAATTCCTTGTGATTTTATATTATGATCTCAAGTTTTTCCAATTTTCAGATAGATTTTACTTGTTCATGGTGAATTTTACCTCCTCACTATATTTGCTATGAAATAAAACAATTTAACTGTAAAATTAAACATGTATTAGGGTCTTAAGAACTTCAAAAATATTTTACTATTTTGAGTATACTGTACGTCATGTAATACACCATTTAAATTGATTTGTTTTGGAAATGATATGAGTTGAATACAAATTTAACTTTTTTCTTTCTTTTAAGCATACTTTTTCTTTTAAGTTAGGATAGAACATTGAAGAAAATAAATAAAAATTTTAAAACTAGTTGTAAATAATTCAAACAATTACGATTAACTTTTTATGAATGTTGCCATACATTATTGAAAAACTTGTATTCAATTTGTTTCAAATTGCTACAAAATACATTATATTTGCTGAATCGGTAATTATTAAGATTTCTTATTAAACATTATTTTAAATTAACATTAAGATTTTTCTAATTTTCAGTGGAAAAAATGTTTTTGTAAAATGATTTTAAATATAAAATGTTTGTTGTGATCAAGAATTTTGATAAAATTTGATTACAAATAAATACATTATATTATGTTAAATGGAAAATTCTAAATTGTGGTGATATATATATATATATATATATAATTGGGTAAATCAGATGTTTTCTAAAATATATAAGGAAAGATATTAGAGTAACTAATAACTTACCATGTGAGTTATATATATCAACTTATTTATTCTATCTCTTAATATTTATTTTATGGTATGATTATTTTAAATCTTGTGTTATCTAAAGAAATTCATAGATTTTTAATGAATTTCTAATGAATTTTTAATGAATTTCTCTCAAAATATCATGACAAAAGAACACTTGGAATATATTCATTTAATGAATAGTTGAGTTGGTAGTTAAATTGGTTAGTGCTCTTTCCTTTAATTCAAGCTATGGATTCAAATACTACGTTAGGCTTGAATGTTTGTAGTGGTTCAGAATCCATTTAAAATGTAGTTCCTGGTCTAATTAGCCCTCATATGCAAAAAATGACCCTTAAATGACAAACAAACATTTAATGAATATTTAAAGATTTTATTTTATTGTCTTAGTAATGGATTTAAAAACCAACATATGTGCTATATCTAGTTAGGGTTTTAATATTTTTACATATGAGAAATATTTGGTAGAAAAACCTAGAATGGGGAGTTACATATAATATTATATTAAATAAATATACATACACAGCTGTGTGGGCAAGCCATAAACTATACCTTAAGATACCACAAATTGGTGATTATATATATATATATATATATATATATATATATATATATATATATATAATTGATCCATGAATCATGACAACCTGGTGAAAAAAATGGTTTAGTTTAATTAAGGGACTTGACATTATTTAGAAAGGGCTATTAGAATACTGTGTGCTTCCTGTGTTGGAGTTTTATCGAATGGATCTACACATTTCTATGACAACAGCATCTGTCATGTTATGAGATTAACCATAATTTGCTTGGGCAAGAATGAGTTCAATGCTTAGATTTGCTGATTCATACTTGAAGATGATGTGGGTATTTATGCAATGCTATCTTCATTGGTTTTCAAGCTTAAAAAATTTATATTTTATTATTAAATAATGGAGTAAAAAAGAATAAACATTTTATGGTCATTGTACTTGTCTTTTCAATATGATATGACTTTCAAAATTTATTAATTTTCAAAATAATATGATCAATATGACTAATTCAAAATTTTTAAACTTGCAAAAATCTTTGAGTTGAATGATATGATAACCAATGATAGTATTTCTTATGTCATTCTTAAGCTGTGAATTAGCTGCTTTGTTACTCTACTTAGTATTTTGCTCATAAAAACTAAGTTAACATGGTTTTATAGTTTAAAGTGTGGATTCCAAAGCCGTTACAAACATCCAAGAACAAAGTGTGAATAAAGTTCACTAATTGTTGAACTAATGACTAATGACATTCAGTTGCTAACTTAGTGGTGAGTTTTTAAAAACAACGTAGAAGAGTTAATTGCGTAAGAGTTATCTTAAATTTGGTACTTTCTGAAAATAAAAATTTTATAAATGAAAATAAAAGGGTTTATGTGTACTTTCAAGGAAATATGTCAAACATAAATGTGCCAATTAGTATGACTTCAGCAGAATAGTATAAGATGAATTCATTAAATACCAATTATAGTACTTTGTACATAAGTTTAATGCAATATGATGCATTTTGAAATTATTGTAAGGTTATTTGTATTTTATAGAATAAACAAGAACACATTACAATTGGTAATAATATAAATTGTAAATATTAAAAAGGTAAATGTAAATAAATGTTGAAAATTTTTGTACTTTTTTTTTAAAAAAATTAGGTTTAGAGAAATGCAATCATTTTGAAAGATTTTTAGCCTCTTTCAAAAGTCTTCAGTAATAGCTTTTATAATGCCATATTTATAAATAACATTCAAAAGTTGCATTTTCAATTATTATTTTTTTCATTCAGGTGATGTTAGCCCTTTGGGTACATTTGATGAGTGAGACATGTCATCTGCTTATTTCAAGGCAATACAGTCTTCAAGTAATTCAGTGCTCAAAGGGTTAATGATCAAAAAAATTTATCTCAGTATTTACATCAAAATTCTTTGATAAGCAACCATTTCAGATAATTTTCTAGTTATAAATCTTTCTATTTTACATGTAATGCTATACTATTTCATAATCAACCTAATTAAAGATTTATTCAAAAGGCAAAGAGATTAATTTTTAGATTCTGAAAAAAATGGAAGTGTGTTTGAAAAGTGATACAATTTTCTAATTTATGATTAATATTATTTTTTATGGAAAAATAAAAGTTTAATGTTCCTTATGTGTTTTAAATGCATATAATATATGTTTTAATATTTTTTGTGCTCAGACTCTTCAAATATCCTAATCCATCCCAGTGGGCAAATTTATTTTGTAATAATACATATTTCAGATATATTTTCATGCTATATTCATTATATTTTTAATAATAAAATTCTTATTCTCCAATTCAATAAAACTTCGTTTTCAAAAATTTAATTTGTAATTGTTTTAAAAGATTTATATATATTTTTATGCAATATGATAGAGAAAAATAATGAGGTTATTTTATAGTTTACTATTTTATTACAAAAAATTTATAAATTATGTGTGTATTTCTTTGCATTAAAGATTAACATTAATTATTTTAGTAATACATTGTAAATTATATATATTTATATGATAAATGTGTTGAATCTTAATTGTTTTTATGCTCAATTTTTTTGTATTGTTTATAGCAGTTTTATTTTCAATCTTGTTGCTTGTTTTATTCAGATATCAGAAAAAAAAATTTCCTATAAATTATGCATTTAAACTGTACTTCACAAAACAGTTATATTTATATAAAGATAAATAATTTTCATTTTAATGCTTAACCTTCTTATACTCATGAAAAAGAATATTCAATATTAGTATCTTTCATGGGATGTTTAACCTAGAAAATTAGAAATCCGTTTATAAAATAATAGAATAGTTCTTATATATTGTAGATATAAAATTGTAAATGTTTAGGAAATAGTTTGAAAAAATTTAATGTATACATTTAAAATGTAGCTTATAATGTTTACAAAATAAAAAAATCTAAACATTTTGTAAAATATAATAGTAACTTTATAATAGTGAAATATAACATCTAGAATAAAACCTCTAAATTAATAGGAGTCATTCTTAAGCCATTAATTAATTCATTGCTCTCTTGAGAGTAATTTATTTTGAGTGCCTTTTATGTATTAGTGCCTTGATAAAAGAGGTACAAATTTTTTAATGTCATACGTTGTAATATTTATCAATAATTGTCTTCAAATAGAAATATTTTATGAATTGTAATGGAATAGTTTTAAATAAAGACTTTTTAACATTT
>JAPDSC010105004.1:0-23443 GCA_026290005.1 Latrodectus geometricus | reverse complement strand
TATATATATATATATATATATATATATATATATAAGTGTGTTTTTTCCATTATATATATATTAGGCTGGGGAAATCCATTATTTTTTCGGTAGACGTCTTTAGTGATCGCTATCTCGTGAGGTATCTATCAAACAATTTCAAATTTATGCTCATTGGAAAGGTGACATTTGACGCTAAAATATTCTCTTGCGATTTTTTGTTTGATTAATATTGTGAAAGGTGTTTATCGTCCTATATATGACTGTAATAACCAGTTACGCAGATTTTTGGTTTCGTCGATTCCGTTTGGGTATTTGGATGCTAAAGATGCACCTCGCACGGATACAGCATCGTCGAGAATGTCTATGAAATATCAAAAATTATCAAACTTGACAGCATGTCAGCAGTCGTAACTTCGCACAAGACCTAAAAATCTACATGAAAACTGTTTCAAACCTTTTTAAAAGCGAATCTGAAGGAAGTTACAAAAAGTTCACGTAAAAATAATGGATTTCTTTTTCCCCAACCTAATATATATGTGTGTGTGTGTAAATTTATATGTATATATAGATGGATGTAAAATGGTCTCAAGTCTGTCACTTGAGGCGATTTTATATCTATACTTTAATAATGAATACAACTTTTTTATTAATATCGAAAGTCTTACTTTTATAGTAAACATGAACACTTAATTTATATCTAAATTTACTCAATTAATGCGTATCGTGTCAGAAAAGAATGTCACTTGTACCTTCTTCATCTTTCCGGATTATGTGCTGTCTTGAGAATAAACTGAGAAAATATCCAACTTGTCAGTCACACGAGTCTTTTATCCACATTATTTTTTTGTGGAACCAAATTTCTCTTCACTCTAGAAAGCAGAAAACGCTTTATTTTCTTACGGTGAAAGAAAAAACTTCTTTTCTTCCACTGGGCGTTTTTCCAGTTCGAAGGTTAAGCACGATTTCGAATCTGCCGAAAAGGGAAATATTTTTTGGGGATTTTCTTCTTCTTGGGATCTGGAGGAGGATCTTCCTTTCTCAGGAATTGATGAATTCGAATCTCGAGCCCGCAGATCCATTTCGACATTGGAATTACAGCATTTGATGGATTGAAAAATGTTATTTTGTACATATTGACATACCTGATTACAAATCGGAAGTGTAAACAGAAAGTTTATTCAAGAAATATTTTTGAGCTAAATACATATCAGGATTTCCCATATTCTGCTCGGTTTCTATATATTTATCCATTCGAGATTCATATTCTATAACAGCATACACTGTAGGAAAACCGATAATAAACTCTGAGGAAAATTAATATGAAATGAGAGTCAATCAAATGTTTTTGCATATTTTAAAGTGGTAAGTTTTCTAATATAAAAACACCTCAACCACACTACATGAAGAATGTACTCAATTTTAAAAGATTATTTCATAAGGCAATTTCCTTATAAAGTGTATGTTGGACATACATTTTGAAAAGCTTTTACAATTATCAGAGAAATCATTTCTAACAAAAATTTCTGACAACTTTTCATCATTATTGAAGTTTTCTTTTGAAATTAATACTGAAAAAAATGTTTCATTTCAAATATTTATTTAAGATTATTAGAAAAATTCGTTGATCTTTCATCTTTGGAAATTAAATACCAGAACAAAACATCCAATTAAAATGGGTAATTATTTTCAGACTTATAAACACAAGAATTATTGTAGTTAGAAAGAAAAGATGACAAGTAATTCCTTCTCATTATAGTTTTCTACAAATTCATTGTTAGTCATTTCTTAATAAATTCCTTGTTAATACAGAAAAAGATGCAACTGGGAAAAGCTTGGACGTTTCATAGAAGAGAAAACTGATCAATTAGAAAGCAATGCAACATTAAAAAAGGAAAGGCATTTTATAGTGTTAAGATTATCCTTCGGTTGTGCACATTTCCTGCTTTCCAAACGGGATTGGAGTTGATTGCCCGCGTTGAAGTTTATTTTATCAGAAGTTACAATCTTAAGTAGATTCCGAATCGTTTCAAGCATCCGGACATCAGTGATTTATAATTCTAAATACAAAAAGAAATTTAACGGTTCTAAAGTTTTACAAAAAGAAATTCTTAATTTTCTGTAACGAAGTTTTCAAAAATGCAATATACTATACTTTTCAAATAATCTTTCAACTCCAGGATTAGTGGCAAAGAAGTTAAAAATGTTCATTGATTCAAGACTTATATTTCCGATAAGATTTCATTTTCAGATTCTATGCATAGTTGCCTTAATGGCTTAAAACAGTGTAGTTAATATATTCATAAATTCGAAACGATTTATGGCAAATTATTTTCTGATTAATTATTTTGTTATTACCATTTCATTACTGAAATGTTTTGTTATTTTTTAATCGAATTGAATTTTTAACACATCAATAAACTTTAATATATTGTATTTAATATTTTTCTCATTAATGCATTAGAGAAACTTTTAATAATATGACAAAATTTTACCAGGAGGTAATTTACACTTTTTCTGTGTAATTTGTTTCATTAGAAAACAGATTTAAATGTAACCATTTCCGTTTTATCTCAGACAGTATTATTCGGGAAACATTTAGCTTTGTTTATGGCAACAACATGTACATTGAAGTGAATTAAATTTTGAAAAAGGAAATGAACTCACACAAGCTAACTGATTTATGGCTTTAATAGAGTCTAAATGAGGTGACATGTAGCATTTGCCTGTATGGCTGCCAACTTAATTCTTCACCACAGGATATTCTATAAATCACAGTAAAAAATTAATTAAACTGGAACACACAATAACATTTTTGTGATTGAAGTTTTATCAGAGAAAAAAACTGCCCGCCCACTGTACTTCGGCGTGATTTTGTTTTTAACTGATCATATTTACATTTGCCCGTCAAAACTGAAGCTTTTTACTGGGTTAATTAAAATGGACTGCTTTTCGCGCCAATAAATTTTCATCAGTTTAAACGTAAAAAAAAAAAAGCTTTTATGAAAAAGTCTTTTGCCCTTTTAAGAAAGAATTTAATTAATTCATTCACTTGCATATGAATGAGCTTTTATGATGCTTGTTTTAATTTAAACAGTTGTCAAGGCAACCGAGATTTATATTTAATTCGAAGAAAATGTTTACATAGTTATTGCATTTTTTCGTCATTTATTTTGTGAACTTTTTCTTGCTAAATACTCTGATGCGAATGCAAAAACATATTTCGCATCTTTTAATCAAAACTGAAAGAATTTCTTTCTTACGCTGTGCATAAAAATGCAGAGAAAGCATAATTTTACACGGGAATGAAATATGTGCATTAAAATCTATAATTTAAACATTTAATGTATAATTTAATATCTTGAGTTAAATTTGTAATACGCACGGAATTTAAAATATATTCTGCTTAAAAATTTTATTTGATGGAGATTCTCTCTAATGAAAAAAATATTAATTTATAAATTTCTTTTACAATATGTATTACTATGAAATATATGTATTGTATGCATTAAAATTAGTGTAAAAATATTATGTGATTTAAAGTATTATATATAAAACGTTTTGAAATTTCTTATTATTTTTTAAAAATTCCATTGAATTTTATGAAAGTCTTGATTGATTTGTATTTGCAATATGAATCAAATATATTTGCATGCTGAGATAAGAAACGAAATATTAAAAGAAAAGCAGATTCCTTAGTTTTGTGAGAGGATTAATTGGACTATTTAAGAAATAAAAAAAGACTTTCTGATCTTGTCTAATAAATTTCTAAACAATCATGTTAGTAATTTGGTATTTGCACAAGACACTTATTCAAAAATTAAATATAAACTCAAACAGAAATGGCAGATATTAAATTTCAAGAATTTTGAATGAAGCAACTTTTACAAAATAATTTTGTAGAACTCAAATTTCTTATAATTAGACATTAGAAAGTTGATATAATTTTAAATGTGAGCAAAATATAAAAAAACGTCGTAAAACTGTAATGTTTTTTTAAATGAATGTTCAACCCAATTACGACTTTAATTTTTAATAAAATATCAAAATATTATTTGTAATTGAAGGCATAATTCAAATTTTATGTAATTTTATTTTTTAAAAGGTGTTATTTAACTTAAATTTATTTTTGTATTTATACAAAAATGAAGAAAATTAATTTTAACCGAAAAAATAGATTTATTAAAATAAATTTTAAATAACATTTGAAAAAACTCTAATCGCGTCTATTTACGTATTCACCATAATAAATGATTGTTGAATGATTAGTGCTCTTGTTTTGAAACAACAGTTCGTGGGTTCAAATCCTACGAACTGTTTTATAGTTGCTTAGAATCCATTTTAAAAGGTAGATCCCACTCTAACTAGCTCTCTTGTGCAAAATGACCGTTGACTGACAAACAAACTACAATATTAAATATATGTCAGACGATTAGAAGAAGGTAAAATAAGATATGGATGTACGTATACTTAAATTGATTATATTTTACAATGAACTTCTTCCAAAAAAGTAGATGTTGAATCTTATAAATTAATTATTACTTAGGCATAAGGAAATTATTTTGAGTATGTGTAAGCAATTACAAAATAGATATTAAAATTAAATGTTTGTTAATGTTCAAAATAATTTCCTTATAGCTTTTGGAAAAACTAATTTATAAAAGTTAACACTTGTTTAAAAAATATAAATTATAATTTATGTGTTTATGTTAATTATTTTATTTAATAAATATATTAACATATAGATTTTTCTGTTTTTTTATTCGACACAATATTTAGAAAAATAACGGGATAATCAATAAATTATAATTAATGTAACTACACCCATCAGTAGCAAACTCTTACATAAACATTTTTAGATTGCATTTTTGTCTGTGAGCACTTTTAGATTTCTTTGCTGTAAATCATGCATTTTCAGTATTATGACCGCAGTGGCTTCGTTCGTTCTCATTATCAGTAGGTAATAAGTTTGAATCTCGACCCAACCGATGTTCACTAATAGCGGACTCGTTAAATGTTACATGCTCTCAATGTCCTCCATGTGAAATGATACCACTTGGGGTGGTTGGAATTCTTCTGCTTGGTCCTGTTCAAAATTACGAAGACCCACCCACTTTCAGGGCAACACCTACTGGGTAATCCCCGTCTTTTCCGCACTTTGTAGTCTAAAAAGGTGGAAATCCTATAGCAGCCGGATACAAGAAATAAGAATATAAGTACAAGAAATAAAAATTATAATATATATATCTTACCGAGTTGGTAGTTGAAATGTTCTTTGGTTTGAATCCCGAGGTGAGTGAGCCACCTTGTAACTGCTTGTAATTTAAGTTAAACTGAGGATCGTTTTTCATTAATTCTTGTGAGTAAGAACGATAGTATTTTTCATCAGCTATTTTATTTAAAAATAATTAAAAAAAAATAGTGTGAGTAAAAATTCACTGCATTTTTTTAAAATATTTTTATATATAAACTAAATTTATATTTCTTAGTATTCGTAATTTTTTTTTAAATGTAAAAACTAAACTTTAAATGTGACATCTAATATTTCTGTTTCAAAAACGGTGACAGAAGAAATTAAACTACATATTTTGCTTTATTTAAATACTCAGCTTATATTTATTTTTCTTTCTTAAATTGGAATGTGAGGGAAAGAAATTTTTCTTGAACCATAAAATACTTATATTTCGACTTGCCATGCGAAAAGCCCCTCTTCAAAGAAACTTGGTGTTGAAGTAGCTTTTCATGGACTAAAATTTGAATGCATTTTGTCATTTAGAGAATATAAATTTGCATATCACGGAATTATTTTCGCTGACTTTTATGTCTCAAACATTGCTATGCGCAGTCGGAGAATTGGGAAATATTCTTCATTTATTTTTTCGAAGGAGCGTAGAAATGCATGAATGCAAAAATATTCTTATCAGACAGCTTCTTCGATTGTTAGGGCTAGTGGCGTAAGAAATTAACTGTGAATGTCAAAGATGCTCCCCACTCAGGGTGGTATTACAAATAATACAAATTAAACAGTTTGCTTATAAGCGGTGTGAGAATCTTTCCTTTAATGAGTAATACTAGTTGTTGGATTCAAAACATTTTACGACTTTTGTCAATGATTCTCACGGAGACTTTAAAGATGCGAGTCAGTGATAGGCAATCATAATATGTAAAGGTGATAGGACTGCACTCGAGAGGAAGAGCTCTAGTTTGATATCACCCTTTCTTGAGTTGATGAATGTTGCACTTTTGCATTCTAAAGGCACGTCTATTGAAAGGCACGTCTTAGTTTCCCGGGTTTTCTCTCTTGGGATACGAGAATGCAAGCCACTCTCTGTTAAAGATCCTTCCTGAAAATAACTCACAAGAGAGATATTAAAAGTGTCTTTTACCCCCCTTAGATCGTTATCTTAGTAAATAAATTAGAAATGCCTGACACTTCCTTCTGTATAAATAATGCCCTTTGCAAATTTCTACCACAATTCATTGCAACCACATCGCGTTTTATGAAGTGATCTGGTTATTCGAAGAGAGTTCAATCCGTCTCCCTGGGAAATGATTAATGCAAGTGATAAAAAAATATGAAGTTGGAAAAAGAAATTGCAACAGGATTTCTTAATTATTCTATAAATGCCAAAGACGTTTTCGATGTTTTCATTATTTTAAGAACTATTAGACATTAAATTTTGACTGACATTTTCTAAACATTCCTTATTTAATGAAGTTATGAATGCTATTTACTGAGTATAAGTTATCACTCTTCTCATATCGTTATAATAGAGCTACTTTCTTCAGTGTGGAAGGTCCTAGATTCGATTACACCCACCTTTGAGCAGAGAGAGATGGATGGTAACATTTTTGCATTTCAAAAATGTATTTCTTTTGGTTCTTGAGAGTTCAACGTTTCCTTTCTTGAAAAAAATGAGCACAAATTGTCATCTATGAAAAGTCTTTTTTGGAAAACAAAAATTGGAGCAAATTTTAAAACTGTTCAACAAGTTTTTTTGTTACTTTTTTACCAACGTGGTCTCCATTATTGGTATGCGTTAGAAGGAATAAAAAACTATCATCATTTGTATAAATAGTTTTAGGAAACAAAAACCTTTGAAAAATTAAATTTGCATACATTAATATCATTTATGCAAGCTTTGTAGAATTTCAAATGGGAATTCGGCGTAACGTAATTGCAAGAAGAGCTCAACAACTTATTTTAATATTAAGCTTTTATAAGTTTTAGTTGTTTTTACTCTAGCAACATGTGAATGTGTGTCACTATCAACATACATTTGCCAGAAAAAATCTGCGTACAAGCGCACAGTAAACATTGTAGAAAGTATTTTATAGTGTCAACATTAATTTAATTTTTACATATTTTTTTTAACAATTCCTTATAATATCAGTATCGATTTCAAGATGGTAACACACATTGTTTCAATGTTATAATAATAATTAAAAATTACACAAAAAGTTATCAGAAATAGTTTGCGTACGTAAGAAAAGTCCTTAAAAAATGCCTACCATGGACTGTCAATCAAACTTTAAAATCTGGTTGAAAAACCTTTATGTCTAAGAATCTCTTTCTATCGCTTAGAATCAAAGCAGATATGAGCTTTCATTGATTTTAAACTTAATTTATTGAATTTGTCTTTTAATATTTACCACATTTTGTTGAAAAAAATTGAATTTCTGATGGTATTCTCAACTATTTTGTTTACACTGATATCCAATGTGATGAGAGAAATTTTCAATTCAATGCATTTATTAAATTTCAATTTAAATTTTCTTTGTCCAGAAACATCATTTTGTTTGGTTATTTTATGAATTTTCCCAATAAATACATTACAAAGTCGTTTATGAATATGAATATATTTTATTACAAAAATATTTTGTTACTTACAGGTAATTTTTCATGAAACTACACGATATTAAAGAATATAAAGTAAACACCCCCGTTTTTATGCTATTTTCAGACTCGTCATTTTCCAACACATATTGTTGATCCAAAAAATATTCCTCATCCCTGCGTCAGCTAATAGTTCACTAGATAACATCTTTTTCTGCAAAAGTTACGATTGAGTTGCTAGAAATTTCGAAGTTTCCAAAATTCGATTTTTTTTAGACTTGTTGTCTATTTCGTAAGTGAAGATAGTTTATTGCTGGAGATAGTTTTCCTACTCAGGAGAAAATTAAATGTAACTTTTTCGATTACTTTTAACTTATATTTTATTAGGTTTCCATTATATTCTACACCGAGTTCGCCACCTTTCTAAATATATTGTCTTCCAAATTGATTGCTTTTATCTCACTGCTTCTTCAATATTTATGTGCATTCACTTTTATTTCTCAATGCGTATTTATATATCGATAACATTTCATCTCACTCTTCATTCTCTCATTAACAAAATAATCACGCATGTGTCGTCAGCCTTCTTTATCTTATTTAATTAATACGATAAGGAAAAGAGCTATAATCAAATGCAAGGGGAAAACCAGTGAGTTGTTTTTAAAATCTATTAACGACTCTCATTATCCTATGATGTAATACAATAATTCTCAAACATTTTTTCCGTAAAGAAACATTTTTAACCATTTTAAAATGTGGGGGCACACAAAGAAAAAGATAAGTTTAGACGTGATGTTTAGTTACTTGTATAATGTACTGTGTAAAATAATATATAACATTAATTTTAAATGTAAAATAAAATAATATAATATGTTATACAAAAACAACAGTACATTCATCATGAGATTCATTACAATATAATAGTAAGCATACGCTTAATGACAAATTTGAAATTGATGTTTATTGATGATTTCATTTATATTTTTACACGCAAAAATAACACAGTCACAACACTACTTTACATAACGTCTTCTACATTTAGCCGTCTTGATATTTTTTTCATTTTTGTAACTGAATACTTAAAATCCAATTTCCTCACATAAGATGTAGAAAATTTGTAACTGCAGATATTGGGAACTCTTGGAATTTCTTCACGTGGGACAAATATTTCATTTTATGAAAGGTCAAAAATATCGAAGATAAGAAGTTTTCAATTGTAAAAAGTATTGTATTCAACTGTGAAAACAAGTTTTATTTTACAGTGTATTTTTTCATTGAATAAAATTTTTTTTACTCGTTATAAAAAAAACAATATAAATTTTACTACATGCATTTCTAAAATTTGTTGGCACACTTTAAGTATTAGGGGGCTTACAAAGATGCTGCGGCACAGTGGTTGAAAATCACTGATATAATAGAAGATGAAGATTATTCTATTTGAAACATCTCATGTTTAAAATTCTAATAAAATGGGAGATTCTTTGGAAAAGTTTTGTTTCCGGTCTTCCAAGAACATAAAAGATTAATTTTTTGTATAGGAAATGTTTCACTTCGTTTACAGATACAGTCGAGTCTCAATCCTCATGGCGGTCAGGAATTTCCAAATTTTTTTAGTTTAAGACGCATTGATTGTCACAGTTTTGCACAGGAGGGTTAATTCAACCAACACCTGTAGTTTAAATTTCATTGGTCCATATAAGGTGTCTTGTGGTTTGCAATTGACCTCTTTTGGAAGTTGAATTACTGGAACCTAATTGGACATTTAACTCATCTATTGACATAATTTGCAATTTCGCTTGACTTGTTGTTTAGATGTAAACCCAGAGTTTAATTTGCATGGTAGTGATATAGTGAAAATAAAATCAAGATATCAAATAAAATGAAATAAATTAAAAATAGTTTAATCTGGTGAATGCAATTGATAGAATTTGATTATAAAATTTAGAAATTAAGTACATGATATATTTGTTTATAAGTTGTTTGTGTGTGTGTCTGTAAACAAAGGATTGAGCCATTTACTGAGAGACCCGATAGATGGCGCCACTAAAAGAGAAGTTTATTTTTTTGTGACTGGATTAAGAAGAGTTGGTTGTTGGGGTTATCGATCTGGGCACGTATAAGTTTTCCGTGTCTGAATTCTTGATATTCTGAATTTCAGTGATATTTATTTTATATAATTTATCATTAAATCTGAACGCTAAGTGTTTGATATAATTTGTGATGATTGGCATGATACGGTTAAATTTTATTCCGAATTACAGAAGGCATTCTTGTCCGAGGTGAGAATCCAACCTACGAACTGATGAAAGGAAGGCAACAGTACTCATCATTTTATTAATACTTACTCTGATATGTTAATCATTTTGGTACAATGGATGTAATAGAGCAACGTGTATTCTTTTAAATTATTTGTTTTTGTATTACTAATTGTTTTAAATTGTTTCATAACGCTTTATTACAATGCAAGAGTGAGCATTCAGTTGCAGTATGAAACAAATGACTATTTACGTAAAATTCCTTCTGAAAGAAACATCAACAACAAATGTAAATGAATTTTTATACATGGATTTTATATCACAAAATATTTAATGATTCCTTGAATAAAATAGGTTCTCAAATAAATATATATTCAAAAGATTAATAAGTAAAACAATTCTTCTATCATAATGGTTTAGTAAAATGAGCGTGCCATTCCTGAGTTTTTGGGTTCAATCTTAGTTACTAATGAACAACGAGAAGTAATTGATGCACTTCTGCGTAAGTTCTTTTGACACCATTTTTGTTGATTGGGAAATAACATAAGGCTATTTATTGTAAGGCATTTGAATTTTGATCATGTAAACTAGCCATCAGGAGGTTTTTGCTCAGAGACTGGACTTTAGCTGTCATAATGGGAAAAAAATTCGTGACACACCCACCCCAACAGAAGTGCTATCAGAAAGGCAACATCCATCTTGCATTGGTAACAGTGAGAGGATCCAACTCAAGATCTTTCAATTCAAAAAGTATGATTCTGCGTTTTAGGATGCAGTGGAGTGAGTGGCTGGAAATCTTTGGCATTTCTTCTTTTAGTACTCGAAAATGCCTTTAACTATTTATGGTAAAAATAACACATAGCAATGTTAAAATTCTTCACAATTGCCGTTTAGTGTGAATGTTGACCTATCTAGGATATCTTTTGCAAAACATTAATACATTAAAAAATTAATTATAACAAATATTGCGAATTTATCTTTCACATACTGATACTCTTTGAGGACCATAAGTGCTTAAATTTCACATGTTTTATTAATGTTCGCGTGTAACATTTATAATTTATAATACAGCATATATTCTTGAGAAACTAAACGTGGTTTAATTCTGAAAAATCTTTAATTAATATTTATTTATTTTACAATAATAATAACAAGGCATTACACAACATGAACAACACATTTAAAAAACAAATAGTGCTGAGATTCTTTTAGTTATGAAATGAATAAATATTCTGTGATCCAAATGAAATGAAAAATTATTATGAAATAAGAGAACTAGTAAAGTGTATTTAAGAATATTAATTCTAAAAAGAGAAGGCGTGAGATAATGAAGAAATATTAACTTATAATTACACACAGTGATTATCTAATATGGTTTGAGAAATGAAAGTTTAAATGAAAGCCTCGTATCAGTGAATGCGCCTTTAAAAGTGAAATCAGGCAGAAGAAGAGATTTGCGTTTTTGTCTTTTGAATGGTAATTCTCTTTCGAGGAAAGTAAAGGAATTCATACACTTTCTGAGGAAAATGCTAATTTCCCATCTCTACTTTTCATTAAATCTTATACTTATTCCTACGGTTGAATGAAGTCCCTCATTATTCAAGTTATATTTCTACAGGGGATTAGTTTATATTATTTTAATAGATGTATTCTAAATTAACTTTTGTATGTAACTAGTCATTTACTGACAATTATTAAAGATTAATGTGTACATGTGAGAGAGATAGAATTGGTATATATGTGAAAAATAGCTGGAAGTGGTTTTTTTTTTTTTTTTAAATTTCTTCTGCATATTTGTTGTTCTACTGTAAATTGTTATTTTGCAAAGAATGACATCAGCCTTTTGCAAACATCAACATTTAACTTTTACCGATTTATCTTTAAACAAAACAAATCTCAAATCTAATATTTAATTGTTCCTGCTTGTTAGCTAGTTGCATCACTAATCACAATAAGATTGATCATTTTGTATATATATATATATATATATATATATATATATTATGGGGAAACATGAATATTGTGTAATTTATTTTATATATGTATATTATGTTTTTTTTAATTATATGTAGAAGAATATAAAACTGGGAAAAGGTTACAGGTATATCAAATCTATATATCGATGAAATTAAATGCAGATTTTCATTCAGTTTAAAAATTAAATAGAGTTGTAAAATTCTGGAAGAGGAAAAGAAATTGGAAACCCGTGCAACAACAGAAAAATAAAAACAGGAGAGTGAACATTTTTAAAAGAAGATAAATTTTCTAATCAAATTGAGATGTATAGGGAAAATCCAATTATAATAAGGTAGGTTGAATTTCTTGCTGAAGTTGATGGAAATCGGTGTTCCTTTTTTCACCAGTTTTTGGCTACATTGGATAAGAATCAGATGGGAATTCAATTACTTTTATTGTTTTTAGTTTCGAGAATTCTTTCCTTAAAAATTTATCTTCTAACCATTAAATGTGCAAATCTTGGGGTGTTAAAATGTAATTAATTTAATTATTTACTATTCTTGGCTTTATTCAAAAATGATAGTACCCCAGAATTTTTCTTTTACATCTTTCGTGAAATTCATTTTGAAAGGGAATTAAAAATACACTGACGAGATCTCTTTTTGCTGCCATTTTTTCTTGACATTGTAAATTCAATAACCCTCCATCCAGTTCTTTTATTTTGGTGTATACAGAACCACGCCATTGAGTGTGTATGTCTCGAGATTTAATATTAGCTACTGTTAAAGTATGAGAGACTATCTGTATATTATAATGACGATTGTTTGAAATTTTCCTGGTTTTCTTCTTTACGACACATGCATGTGGGTCATTCTGTGAAATGTCCTCTTGATAAAGCAGAATATGAAGAAAGATAAAGATACATTCCTTTCAGAAATTGTATATAGATTAACCATTATTCACATAACAGATCATTATTCACTAGAAAATGACATTAAAAAACATCAATTTTATTCCTTTATTGACTTCATCTATTTTATTAGTTTATATAGAAAGTGGTTGGAATTATTCAGTTTCCTTTTTCATTGCATTTTCAATAATAAATGGAATTTGAATGATGAAGATGCTAATTTTAAATCAATAATGTTGATATTGTTAATCAATGTTTTCTTACACAAATATAAATTCATGTATAAAGTGCAGTTCATGAGCAATGTTTTAAGGATTGTTTTAATAATAATGTGGATTTCGAAAGGCAGGGTTTAAAAAATGTACTCATTCTCTCAAATTTGTCTTTTAATCTAAGTTCGTTTGATGTCCTGATTCTTCAGCTGCCTTCTTCTCGTTTCTTAGATCATTGATCCAACCACGTGATGGGTTGCAGCGATGAGAATTGGAATGCTTTTCAGTGATTACTCAAATAATTCGTATTGAATTAGAGTCAGATCATTATTTTGATGCATTGAAATACTTTTTAAACTTTTTGGTGATAGCTTTTTATAAATAAGAACTGGATTTCTGTGGTATACTTAGCTCATCCTGACGGTTTTGTCTGGGTGACAATTTTTTATCCAATCGCTTTGATAACCAGGAAGAATCAACATTGATCTACGAGGGGCTTCATTACTAATGCTAAAAATAGTTTGTTTATTCATGTTTACAATTTTGTCGTCAATTTTATTATTTTTACATTTGCATTAACACTTTCTTCTTTGTGTAGGTGTGCTTGAAAGAGCAGTTTCGGAACTAATGTTTTCAAAATAACTCCCCTCTAATTATGAATATTTATTAAAGAAATAAGTCGTCACTGTTATTTTGAAAGGAAATTTTTTTTATTTCTATAGTATCAAAATTTGATTGTTTTGTCACTTAAAGGTCATTTGCTGCACAAGAGGTCTAATTAGACCGTGAAATACCGTTTCAAGTGGATTCCGAACCACTACAAGCATTCAAACCCGAGATGGGACTCGAACCTGCTGAAATTGAAGAGACGAAAAGTCTCTTCGATGTGGGTCGATAAAACTGAGGATGATGTATACTTGGGAGCTAAACACTGGGGATTTTTCATTAGGCTGATCACTTAACTGATACATAATCTTTGCACCCCAAAGCCCCCGGAATGGGTAGTCGTGCCACAAAGTTTATATCTATTGAATAATTGGATATTTAGTATGCCAAGAAAGTGGAGATGACAAAAATGCAGAATAAAACGTTCTTGATTTTGATTGAGCTTTTTTTCCTTGTATTTGATTTTTTTCTTTTCTTCACTTTGTCTGAAATTTTTCATAGCTTGAAAGCTGCATAGGTTTTCTCCTGTCCGGTGATACATCACGTGATGGCATATCATAACCAAAATGGTATATGAAATTGTGACATCCCTAAGCTTTAAGAAATAACAAATGTTGGTGTTCTCTACTGAATGAAAAGTATATGCTGACATTATAGAAAAGTTATAACATGAGTTGGCGTACATTTTTTGAAATGCCATAGATAAATAAATGTGTAATAAACTCTATGACTTACCACTTTATTTGTATTATATTTCAAAAGAATTGTTGAGTTACATTTGAATTAGTTATTTGGATTATCTGATTTGTTACATAAAAAATTAATGGTTATTTACATTAAAATTTAACTTTTAACTATCAAAAGTGACATTAAAAAATAATACTTTTGAAAGAGTTTTATAATATTTATTTTTAAAATATTTATTTTTAATATAAATAAAATTAAAAAGTTTTAATGTAATTATAGCAATTGCTTCAATAATTTTTTTAACATTTGTTTTGAAACAATTTTTTACTTGTATTCCTTAAAAGTTACTCAAATTGATTTTAAAAAATTATATTCATTCGTCTTAGTTGAAATTATATATAATATCATTAGCTTTAAAATTTAATCCAGTCCAAAAATACAATATTTATTTATTTCAAATATTGATGATTATTTTTATAATTCCCTATTGAACAATGTTTTTTTACGTTAATATATTTTTTATGAAAATATATGTCGAAAAATACTTAAATACTAAATACTTTAAAATAAAAAAATACTTAAATAATAAAAAAAATACTAAATACTTTTTATTCAATTTTTTTCATTTTAATAAAAAATTCATTAAAATCTTGATACATATTTTCTTAAAAACAGTTAAATCATACAATTATAATTAAAGATATTTGCATTTCATCATTAAATTTAATTTTAATAATGGATCCGGATATTATTATTTTTACTTTCAATTCTAATTCAAAAATATAATAAAATTAAAAAATTTTAATTACAGATGTTGGAATAGAATAACATCAAGACATCGTTTTTTCTAAACCCATTTAGTGTGAAATCGAATAATATTCTCCAATAATGATGCCATTCAATGGAATTACTTTTGGTATTCAATCCAAATTAAATTTATCTCTGATAAATAAATGCTTGATTTAACTAAATGATTTAATTTTATCAGCAATCCTAAATGCAAATGTCATTTTTTCTTTTAGAAATCAATTTTATTATCTTTAAAATAATTTTTTATCTGACAAAAATTTACCAAAATTAAATTTAATAAACAAATTAGTGTAAAATCATGAATTAAATATTGCCTGATCGAATGAAGTAACCTGATTAAACTTATTGTCTCGGAAAATAATTAATTTTCATTTCAGTTGTGTTAAACTTAATTTTTTGCTTTCAATTTATTTGATAGAAAATATGATATCATCATATTTTATAAACTTTATATTTAATCAAAAGCAATCAAATTTAAATTTAATACTGTAATCAGTGAGAAACAACTACTTGATGGAACTGAATAGCAAATTATAATATTACAAAACAATTTTTTTACATAGATTTCCATTCCTTCCCGAATAAAAATAACAGAGTTCGATTGTTTTTTGGAATATTTCTCACAAGAGTGTGTTAATATTTTTCAACAACAGTTAGCTTGAAATAAAAGCCTTCTATTTGTAACTAAATTTAAAAAAATTTCTTTAAATACCTAAAATTAACGTGAGAACCTTAAAAATGAATGTTTCAAAATAGCAATGAAAAATAAATGCTTATTTTTTAAACATTTTTTCTGATTAATTCACTAATTTCTAATTATTAATAATTAACAAAAATTTTATCTGAAAAATTTGTATTTATTTTAACAATGACATCTGTAAAATGAAAAGATGTAATAATAATAATTTTATAATATATTTACTTGATAAATAGACTTTTTATTTTCGTTCATGATGCTTCAATGTTAAGTTTATACACACATACACATGCACGTTCTTTATTTTACTGCACATAACTGTTAGCAAATACTCTATTTTATTTTTTTAATTTTAAATAATATTCACTTATAAAAGTGCGTTAAAAAATAGGTAAATTTTTAAGCATATAAAGATGCTTTCTAAACGGAAAGCTTTAGAAGCATTTTCTGAAAAATTCACTTATCCTCTCGGGGTGTTTGTGCAGGGCGGAAGGAAAATTTACAGTCTTTTGGGTTCATACTTTTTTCCACTTTTCTTCCACATGATCGAATTTAGGTTTGGTCCATTATCATCTCTGGGTAAACACCACGCATCATCCGTGTTGCAAACAATGGAAACTGAAATCGATAATTATCGAAGGTTAAAATAAGACACGTGAAGGGGGCGAGTTTTATGTGGAAGATAATTTTGTACTAAATGAAAAGCCCTGTCTATAGTAAGATATATGAAATTCTACTGCACCTTGGCCACTTCTAGATATAATTAAATACTATATCTATGTCGGTTTCAGTGGCTGCTATAAAAAGTTGAATTGGAATTTTGATTCTAACGAAAATAATATGCTCATATTGGATTGTAAGATATTTTTTTTATCCAACATCAAAGAGATTTTGATTAATATATTTGTACTTTTTGAAAATGTCTAACGTCTTCTGATGCTTAATCATTCCCAAAATGTGTTACGTTTTGACACACGGTCATGTTATAAATTAAAATGAATCTCTAACTTAATGAATAACATGAATGATTAATTGCAATCAAGAAGTTTTGACAGCGCTTGGAGAATATCTTAATAGTTTTTATGACAGATTTTGAATCCACTGTGTAAACGTCGAATGATTTTTTATAGATAGTGGAAACTATTCAATCCATCCTAAATTCAAGTATAAAAACTCTCTGAAGTGTACCACAAGGGAGAATGGCTTTTTCATTTCTACCGGTTGCACGAAAAGTACGAACATGTTGTTAGGTCATTCATGATCGACTTTTGTAAGAGCATAAACCACACACCAAACTACCCGAAATGCTACATCAAGAAATCTGGGTGCCCATAGAAGTTTGTGAAATGGCCAATGAAAATGATAAAAACCATTCAAACTGATGAATTCTTTTACTTAAGAACACTCGGTGACGATATTTGAAAAGAAAATCTATTGAAACAGGAAAAAAAAAAAACATCAATGGAACTTTCTATGTTGTAAAGAAACAGTATTTATATATGTGTGATTATTTGAATAATTTCAAAAAGTATATTTGAGATATGAATTATTAAACATGAAAATATGTCAGATACTTTGTAAGTACATTTTGAATTATTCAAAAGCAATTATTAATGGTTATTGAATCTACAACACCTATCATTCTGATTATACATGCTAAAGTCATGCATTCCATGTATCAGATAATATATATCTTAAATATTATTGTTTTGAAATTTTTAACGAGGAAATTTTATAAATACAAATATAATTGCCAAATCTGAAATCATCATATTCATGTTTTGTGTTATAAAAATAAGCGCATCATTTTGGTTTTCTATTTTATTTATAAGAACAATGAGTCTGAATGGTGATCGTGAGGTAAACTACGTTTTTAAACTTTCATAACCGTTTCGTTGATTATTAAATAAATAATAATTAAATATCAGTTTATTAAATAATAATTATAAACGCCTTTCTATCATTGGATGTTTTGCTTAAGCAATTAATTTTTAAACTTCAAATATTTTAAATTAACTACTTTACTATTCGATATTTATTTTAATAATAAATCAATTGGAAAATTGCATCATTTAAAATGATTTTAGAAATTATTCCAAATTTTTCCGAATCATTGTTTAGGCTTCATGCAATTTTGTTCCCCCCCCCCATGTATTCCATAATTTTACCATAAAGAAAATGAGTTTCAATTAAGCTGTGTTTACTGCAGCAATACAAAAGGTGACGCTGTTGATTGTCCTATCTTTACGAGCCGCATGAAAGTATTTTGGTGTTTTCCATCTTATTTTAGAAATACTTGCTCGTAAAGTGTATTTGTCAGTGTGTGTATTGCGAGTGCTTATTTCAAACTTGGAAACCCGAAAGAGCAATATAATACCTTGAAAATGTATTGTGTCAATTTATACTTGATAAAGTGTGCCAAGAAGAATTGTTATAATAGCCTTATAAGCTATGAATGCTGTTAATCTTGAAAAGAAAATATGAAGTCCGCCTACTCCTCACATTAGTTTGGGGAAAAAAAATCCATTATTTTTTCGATCGAGGACTGTAGTGTTCGAAATCTCGTTCATTATCGATCATTCAATTTCAGATTTATATGTTCTTTGGAAAAGATCACGTTTCGCACTAAAATTATTTTGCGGTACTTTTTATTTGCTCCATTCAGTTATAAGGAACAGGGTGTTAAAAATGGAAGTCAAAGAGAAAAATGCACTACATTCAGAGCTTTTTGATAAAGGTTAAAATAAAAGGCGGCCAGTTGAAAATCAGGAATAATGCTGATAGCCTCGATTCTGTAACAGCCAATGACATCGATTCCATTCAGGCATATTGGATGTCAAAGATGCACCTCGCACCATTGATGAAAATATCGATAAAATACTCAGATGTTGATTAGCATGTTAGCAGTACAGAAGCTATAAAGGTCAGCCACAAAACTTTGCAATCAATGTGCACAAAGCTAATGAAAATCATGTTAATAATGCCTTGGTGTTCACGTAAAAATAATGGATTTCTTTAACCCAACTCACATCTTTATAATTTATTGTTAAAGTCTCTGAAATTTATTTCTCATCAAAATTAAATATGATTGAAAATATACGTTCTGGTTTAAATTATAAGTAATATAATTGATACGCTTTTTGTTTTCTTTTTTTTTTACTCCATAATGGCTTGAATACCAAAATAAATTTTGTGAAAAAAGATTATAATTATTTTAATTGAAAAATTCTATTTTTTACTTCACTAGAACATATTCTATGAACTACAAAAAGACGTTAACTAAGTAATTTGTAAGTGCCAACTCAAATCAAACATAATAAAAATTCATTTCACTTAAAGAATAAGCCACGTTTTTTTCCGTAGAATTTTAATTTGCCTGGTAGCTTTAAATATATCAAATGATATTTTTAAATATTTCTTAAGAATTTCATTTTACAAAATTTTTAACTGTAAATATATTTCTTAAAGTATTTATTTTAATGCACTTATTTAAATATTACGTTATCCTTTCGATAAACAATGTTTATCTTTTGATATATCACGCATTTTTACTAAGATAACATGATTAAATAATGAAAAGATTTGTCTCTGAAGATATTTACTTCGACGCTTGATTTTGTGAAATAAATTGAAAATTGCGCATATGTGTAAACAACTACTTATGCAAACAATAAATAATCGTTGTTACTTACGAAGTGAAAAAATGATTTGTGTTGGTATTAGGCTTATATTTTATAAAAAAAGTACGTCAAATTAATTAAATATTTAAGTATAAAAATAAGTTAAATACATTGTGTAATTTATATGAAATACCTTAGTTCATTACTAAAGATGGATATTTAATTTAATGTTAAAAACGAATCTTAATAATTAATCTAAAACTGCTTAAAGCATATAATAATAAACTGTTATTAAAAATATATTCTTTTAGATGAATAATCATTTTAATAGAAAAGATAAAAATTGGAGATTAAAATTTTGTTTTCAATCATTGTTAATTGGCTAGATTGACGATTAAATTGACAATACAGCTTATGAAATTTCATGTTGGAATTGTTGTTTCATATCATTCTGCCTGCAAACTGTTTGCAGTGAAAGAGTGTTCACTGTTTCTGGAAGTCTGTCAGCTGGATAAGTAGAATTCGATCATAAAAATATTTTCCAGACGCTGAGTTTCTCATTACGGTGAGACAGTGGCATTTGTGATCAATCCATTGGAAAGTTGTTCTCTTTTTAATAATATAATGTTTCTCATGGATTTTCAAGCTACTATTTGTCATTTACACAAACTGAAGGTATAATAAAAAGTGCTAATTCCTTCCTGTGTCCAAAGAAACTAATTGTGTGGAAAAAGCATCGCTCTTCACTGGATTCCCAGTCATTGTGACATTTTTCAAAACCATCAAGCTGATAGGCTTACTAAAGCGGGATCTCATGTCACAACCTGACTTTCCTCTGCGTAACACCAAAAGAACCAGTTACAGTTAAATTTAAAAAAAAATCATAGATCCTCCATGTATAGAGGTGTAACTACTGTCAAGAAAGTCTTGCTCAACCTAAAGTAGTAGAATCGACAGTTTCGTGCTGTTGGACATGACTATTTGCAGAACACTTATATCTCATGGGAGTAAAGAATTTGGCTTGTGTCTTACACTCTGTGCCACAGATTAATATAAATGGTACCCACCTCAGCCATTACCTCATTGGTTTAGAGTTTCATAAACTGTAATGAGAACTCATCATCACTTCATTGGGCTGCTCGTCAACCAATGCCGGGCGTACAATAAAAAAGTTTCTGATTCACTGAAATTGTGGGGTTCTTATTGAACGAATCTTATTCATTGTTGCTCTACATTAATTAATTGAAGAAATGAAAATCAGAAGAAAAAGCTTGGGGCAGAGTGAAAATATTAATAACTATTTTAATATTCAAAGATTTTTTAATGAACTATTTTGTAACTTTACTTACATAAATGATTTCTTCATTATTTACAGTTAAAATATATCATCGCATAAATTAGCACTAAAGATATGAAAAAAACTTAAAACATTTTTAAATGGATTTTTAAATGCTGTGTAAAATGTGAAATTACATGACAAATATATTTTGTCAAATGAATGATTCGATATTTTTTTAAATACTTATTTAATTAAACTAAACACAGTGGCACGATATCCCTATAGGACGAAGACTTACATCTCGCCTATACACAGCGATTAATAATCCTATTTTGTTTTCGTGAGTAACTTTCTGATCACACCGTAGTTTAATGAAAAGCATTAGAACTTCAATTGACAGAAGGATTAGCGCTTAAATACTGTTTACAAGTTATTTAAGAAGATCAAATTTTATGGAATATGGTAAAGGGTATTATAATGTAGTACTGTTAATTTAAAAAAATCTAAAATATTGAATATTTTAATATTTTAAATAATGATTGTGTGCTAAAATATATAATAAAATAACATATTCTACTTTAAAATTCTCAGAAATGAGAATATGCTTTATAAATTGAAAACTCTTCTTGCCTTAAATTTATATTTCTCCAAAAATCTAAGATATTCTGGTGAAAAATATAAATTTTTATATTCTTGGAAATAAAAATTGAAAGAATTTAATAAAATACTTTCAAGTTTCAATCTAACAATAAAGCAAATTTATTTTCTACTCCTACGCTTTTCAAGTTATTTCCTATTTTTATTCATTTTTATATAGAAATGAAATGTAAAAATGTTTTGTTGCTCATTTAATAAATAATATTACAATTATGTAGTCATTATTATACTTATTTGGAGCACATTTACAGCAACGAATTAAAAAAAATGAAATTGAATAAAAAAAAAAGAATTTTTAAATTCAAAAAATGAATTTATATCCTCTTGAAAGGATTATTCTATCCAAATATTTTGAAGTTTAGAAATAGTTAATTTACTGTAAAAAAAACCAATTATATATATTTTAAAATTTTGTGTCATGGGATAAAATTATAAAACTGAAATCATAATTCTCACTAGAAAATTTTTCGTATTTAGTTTTTGTATACTTAACGAGTAAATAAGCCTGGTTTCACAATTTGGTGCTGTCTAAAGCCAGGAATAGGAATTGAATTTTAATATTGACTGATTTTTTTTAAAAAAATGTCAATACTGTGACATATGAATTATTTTTTTAAGGTAAATAGTGACCAGTGATAAAATTTGATAATCATTAAAATTTTAAATATTTTTTTTAAATAATCTGAGGAAAATTAAATTAAAATTTAAAAAAATAAATTTCTTTTTGGAAAAGTAAAATTAAAATAAGTTTTAATGCTGCGTGCATAATTTTTTATGAAGCTACGAAACAGCTTCTTGTAGGAGGTTTCTTAAGGTATTCATTTGTCGGATAGAAATATCTAAATTGTTGAACATTGAGCCCACACATGTACATTGTTTTATGTGTAAGTTTAGAAAATCTTAATATTTATTAATTTACTAACTTGTTTAATTATAATATTAAATGCCTCACATAATTAATATTTAATCTTGGATTCTCAGAGATATTATATATTCAATGGAGAAAAAAAAATAAGCCTGAAAACTTAAATGTGAAATTTTTATCAATATTTTTAATTGAATAAAATAGTTAATTGTGAATAATTATTATTTCTAAATTATTAAAATATAATTTATTTTAATTTTAAATATGATGACAAAAACTCAGTTTGTTTATAATATATAATATTATAATGCTGTATAACTCATTTTCAAACAAAAGACATCAGACTCTATAAAAAGATCATATAAATTATTTTCAAGTAAAAATTTATAAGATATTCAATGCGAAACAATGCCTGCCTTTCTAGAATAAGACTCAAGCAGAAACTTACCTGAAACTATGAAAATCAGACATCATTAAGAAAAGAAGGTTTCTTTTGTTAAAAGTCAAATTCAATTGCTAAAAGTTGACAAATATATTGTTTAAGCTGACAGTAAAACTATTCAGAAAGTTTTGAAATTCAAAATTGTTAGCTGACTTTTGATGTTGGATGTATATTATAAATAATTACTAGGCAAAAGTAAATGGTTAAGAAATATAAGGAAATTAAGAATTAAGGAAGGGTAACGAATAAAATTTTTAACTTTTTCTATATAAAGCATTTATATGCAATCTTTTTATTAGATCTTCCTCTTTTTGAGCGATTTCTTATAAGAAGAATAATCTGAATTCAGAAATAAGAAATTGCCTGCAAAAAGAATGACATCAATAACAACGATATATTTGGAAAGATTATACTTTCTACTTTGATATATTTTTTGAAAAACTGAAATAAAATTAAAAAGATTCAAAGTCAAAGAAAATTCAAAATACTTCCAAAAGTATTCCTATTTTTTAAGTAGACTACCAAGGCTTGTATAAAAATGTAAATAAATTTCAGGCTACATAAAATTTTT
>JAPDSC010104984.1:224147-267752 GCA_026290005.1 Latrodectus geometricus | reverse complement strand
ATATATATATATATATATATATATATATATATATATATAATGAACCAGCATATAAAGTATTTTTTGACTGCTCAGAAAATTATCAGATGTTAGTTATTTTTGATGATTGAAGACAACAGCCTTATATATTTAATATGCTCTTTTCATTATGGCACAATTTTACTAGATTTCATTGAATTATATTCTTTCACTTGATATTTACTATTTTTAAGAGTAGTTGATTTGTTTGGTCAAAACTGCATAATAGCAATGCTAAAATGGCACATGTATACACATTATCAAAAGTTTTGGAGTGTAAATATTTCCATAATATAAAACTTTAAATTGTCATGTCATTTACTTTAATATAGTATTTTTTTTTACTGTGCATTTTTTAATTTTAAGGACTTATATGTAGACAAATAATAACTCTCTTATTGTATCTAAGTTTAGATATCACCACACTCAAAATATAGAACACGGAAATATTCACCTATTTCAAATTTAACCATTTTGTCTTTTCCTACCAACCAAATGTAAATAGCATAATCTTTACACTGTTTCTCATTTCTAATAGGACCTTTTTAGATGTATTTATTAAAGCTATCTTATTAAACAATTTGGTCTCAGACTGTTAAATATGTATACCACCATAAATAGCTTGGTCATCATTTACATTTGAAGTGGTATTTCATAAGCCAATTGGATTCTGTGTCATTAGATTATTATTGCTTATAGTAACGAGTCTTTAAACCACGACATGAACTTTTTAAAGTACAATTTGATCTTTCTGGGAAAACGACAAAATGGTGGAATGATATATACATAAGTTGCTTAGTGTAAAACATATGCTAAGAATATTGGAAATGAACAATTATAACTAGAAAAACACTGGCACATTTTATAATAATTCACAAGTATAGGCGCAGCAGCATGAATCATACCATGTATTTCTCGTGCATAACTTTTAACTAGCAGAGAAGTAATATTGTTCTTTCAATCAGATTTTTTTAATGTGCTAATAAAACGACAAGTAACGAAGTAAGTTAATAAAATTGCATTATCTGAAAGGAAACTGCCGAAGCAGCCCGAGTTTATTGGCAAAATCAAGCTAAAATAACATCCCACTTTCATGAAAACTAGATTAAATCCACTTATGATTTATTGTCATCTGGGAAGCTTGGAATCGAAGAAAAGACCTGAAAGGCAAAGAAAGAGCGGTGGATGCCTAAATGCTTTACAATGTCCTTCGACTGTTGTCTACTACTAGACTGTCGAATAACACTAGAAATATATTGAACTTCTATTTTCTTGCGCATCTATTAAAGTTTGTACTTGGAAGTTTTTTAGATTTTTGCCCTGACAACATTAATATGACCCACAACCCACAGAGATTTCGTATGAAAGTTTTTAAAGGAGATTGTGCAGCAGTCCATGAATACAATTCCCATTTCGTCCTTGGATGTTTTCAAGAGTTTGGAGTCCGTGTTAAATTATATGTACCAGCTGAATTAGGGTATATATGGGTATCAGTTGAATTAGGCCTTGTAGACAAAAAAATTCGTCGAAACAAATCTCAACCAATTGGATTGCTCAACTGTTTTACAAAAGATTTCAATAGATAGCCTATACAGTGTCAAAACCATTAGCTCCTTTTAAAATTATTACAAAATTGCATTCTGTGATTACTGCATGTCCGTCGCTTTGCTGCAATTTAGGTGCACTAAAAATGCCAGTCCTCCAGTATTTGCGCTGTACTCTGCGAATGTTTCCGTATCGGTTCCAACAAGTTAAAATATCGAAACCGAAAATAAGCAAAGGCGTTTTAACTTTGCGAATTTTTTTTTCTTGCCAGATATATGGAAGAGAATAAGGGGTTGCCCTCGGATAACTTTAACAGTTGAGGCACATATAGTAAATTGCTAGATTGTGGTTGCTCAGCTGATGCTAATCTGTGCAATATGAAAGCATTTTCCAATAAATGTTTTGTAAAAAAATGAAGTTTACGTCGTATAAAAGGAATTTTTTTCTAGCTCTCTAATATATTCGGGTTATTTCAGTGAAAGAAGCAAGTGAAATTGCGACAAGGCTTGCTTTTAACTGTGGTTACAATAGATTAAATTCATCGTACGTTAACAGTTGTATGAATTTCTTTATTTGCGTTACCAGTTTAAAAAAAAAAAGGAAGTGATTTTAAAATATAAATGATTAATTTATTCTTAGCTATTTTTGTTAAAGAATATTTTGTCGTTACAACACGAGTCTGAACTTGGATAAATAGCTTGAATTTAACTCTGCAGTTATCTTGTAGAATTATGCCGTAGTTTGGATAAAAAGAGGAAGAACAACAATTTTATTAATTTAACATCAGAATTGTCCACGAGCATGCAATGTTAAGAATATGCTGTTACAAATGGAACGGCAAGTACGCGTCTAGGAAGGAAAAGTCGCGAATAAATGAATGAATAGTCAGTCTTCATCCGGTCAAGACGTTAAACCGTTACAGTTATTGTTCTCGGCATGCACGTGGCCAACCATGGAGTTAGCATTATGCAGCTAATGCAGTTTTTCAATTGTGGCTAGTATTACAGTATTTTAAGGGAGTGTATACATTAGTGTTGCAAAAGGTGTAATATATTAAGAAATTCTTGCGATAGTTAACGATGTTGTGTAAGTTCTAATGCGTATTTTTATTTAATGCTTTACAATTCCAATTATATTTACTATTTTAATATCTTTCTGTACCTGCTTAATTCAAATTTATTTGCCAAAATTAAAATTAAAGAATTTTGATGTTACGATATTTGAGGGTTAGTGCTTAGATATTGAAACATCAGCCTATATTTTCTAGACTTTTTAAAATCTGGTTTGTGAGCATAAATATCCATCCTCAGCGATAATATATAGAAAAACTGGAAAAACTTATATAGACTTCGAAAATTCTTATTCATCACAAATTTGTGATGTAATTATATATAATGCCTGCCTTCACAAAAATCCAGTCATTGATCCATCAAGTTAAAGTTTATATTTATTGTTCTCATTTTAATGGAATAAATGACTAATAAATAAGTAATTAAGACTAAAATAAAAATTAATGGTGATGTGAAAAATTATGTGAACATGCCATTTTTCAATTATATAAGTATCTATACTATAATAAATATTTTATCTTCTCCATTAAAACCGATAAGATCAAATTAAATGATAATTTTCCTTGCTAGAAAAAGGAATTAAAGTTATAACAAAATATTGAACTAAACAGATAAAGCCGAGTGTCATCAGAATTATTCAGCAATAATTCCTTCGAATTATTTCTATTCAATTAGAATGTGGTTGATAGCAATAACAGGTGACATAAAATTAAACCAAATGAAAAAAGACTGAAAAATTTCGCTAAAAGAAGCGGTTTAAAGTTATGAAGTAAATCTATAGAGAAAAATAAGGCAAGAATTATAAAAAAAATTTAATGAAATTCAAGTTGTCTTTGTGTGTGTGTCGACTGAAATTTTATCATGGTTGTTCATTTCTTTCTTCTGTTCTATTGTCAAAGTGCGAATGGCTTGATAAACTATAGTTTTGGCATTCAGGAAATGATTTATTTATTGCAGCAAAATGTACTTCGGCAAATTTTTGGTTTTGAAGTGAGCGAGCTGATATTGCCGAGAAACCATTTGAAGTGTATGCCATTTTTTCGAAGCTATTCGATGATATTTAAACGGCTTGTATCAAAGTGTTCGTGACTCGAACCGGTTTAAACTGGCTTGGTTCGAGAAACAATGTTTAACGAATGTTCCTCCGTAATTTTTGAATTTTAAATTGAATGAGTCGATGCCAACGATTCATGACTCGAAATATATGTGATGTATCCTAAAACTATTCGACCATATTCAAATGGCTTGTGTCAATGGGCGCATGCCTCGAATGTATCCGAAATCGCTTGGGAGAGCTTGGTTAGGGCATTTGTCTATTAATTGATGTTTTCCAGTAACATACCTCAGAATAATTTCGAATCGAATGAGCTGAACTTGCTGATTCATCAACCGAATCTGAACAGCATTTGTCCGTAGTCAATGAACAATAGTGAATTAACTTGTATCAAAGTGCCAATGGCTAAATTAGTGTGAAAGAACTTATCAAATTAAAATAAAATGATGTAGACTTTTAACTGTATTTGAAAGAAACGTATAATCATTTCATAATTAAAGAAGTAAAAACCATTCGCAAAAACAACGAAGTAAATACCAAAAAATATTTCTTAATATAACGAACTTCAATCAAAATATTTTACTATTGTTATTTCTTTTAAATATTGGGACGCATCCTGATTTTTGAAACCGCAATTTAAAAGTTGATTAGTTTGACATCTACTTTTTTCTTTTCACTAAGGGCTGTGTTCGACCTAGCCTTAAGCTTAAAGTATATACTAAACAAGCATTCCATTGCGCATAAATGGAAATCGAGCTCATGAACTATAAAATCAAAGGACGTAATATTAACTATTCAGCAACCCATTTTTTATTTGTTCGGATTGATAAAAAAAAAAAATCAGCATATAAATCAAAGAATTTCTCAAATTCTTGTACTTCACAGCTTATTCAGTTTTACACTAAACTAATATTAAATTTATTAAAATCAGTTCATAAATTCAAAAATTCTTTAACATCCAAAAATTCTTAGAAGTATTTAATTACAAAGAAAAATGATTTTATTATAATCAAATGCTTTTAAACGTTGAAAAGCAAATACTTTATGAAAATAAATCGAGTGAGGATTTAGAGAGTACTTTATAAATAACTTTTTATTCGTTGCAAAAAAAAAAAAAAAAAAAAAAAATCGCAAATTATATATATAGGTTTAATTATGCTTATATTTGATTATAAATATATTTTTATATTTCAAGCACATAAAACTTACAGGATTTTATTTTTTATTTTTCCACGAATGTATGCACGGATGATCTTTATGTGTATACATGCATACTTTTTATTGAGAACTATATTTCAAAACTCTTTCATCTTGATGATTGAAACAAAACTCTAAAAAAGTTTTTTTTTTTAATTTTCTGCTTAATAAATTTTATATTTAATCATAAAAATTAAAACATTTTACGTTAATACATATTTATATTTGAATGAAATATCTAGACGATTCCTTTTATTTATTTTACAAAAACACAGTGCTTTCCTCCATAATGAGCTTACATGAAATATTTGCGTCAGGTGTTTATTTACCAAAACTTGTATGTAAGGAGAAGTACATAAATATTAAAGAATGAATACATCAGGCCTCAGATACGTTTTTTTCTTTGTCTACCTAATTACGGTCATTTTCTGTACATAAGGACTGATTTTAACAGCTTACAATTTAAACTGGATACTAAATTACTACATTCACTCCTGATATACAAGTTTAACCCACGAGTAGCAGTATTGAAGCATAAGTGAAAAATATCCAGATGCCAAATCAATACATTCTTATTGTCATACATTACTCAATGATAAATATCGTTACTTACATTTCGATTTCTCTTTATCTTTGATTTACTTCACATTTTTTATTAGATGTTTTATTATCATTTGATTAAACTTAAATATTTGTTCATTACATTCGTTTTGAATATTATTTAGTTATTGTGTTGGTCATAGTGAAATTATTATTACGTTATTATGTATTCAAATTGATGCTTATAACAGTTTGTTTTATGTCAATAATTTCCCATAATTGCTTGAGCTGATTCCTAGGACCAATGCTACAGAAATACTATTATTACAGAAATATATTCAGAACATAAAAATAGTGCGAAATAATTCCTATGTTTTACATATAGACGAGAGAAATATACTATGTCAGAGAATTTATAAGTACAAAACTAAATGCAAGCACTTTTAATAAGAAGCTCACAGTAACCAAGTTGTTTTTGTACCAGCATGCATCCCTGTACATAGACCTACGTTTAGCCCAACCAGTTAGATAGAAGCAACTCAGTGGAAATCTTCGTAATTTAGAAGCAGAGACCAAGCAGAAGACCCCCAAATATCTGACTTACCATCTCCAGAGGTATCATTTCATTTGGAGGACATTATGATTCGACATATTTAACGTGCCCCAGTCGCCTTTAGTGAACACGACAGATCTTTGGTTAAGCCGGGATTCGACTTCACCTCCTTCCGATATTAAAAAAAGGATGCCCTAACAAACCATTGCAGCCTGGCCTTTCAAGCGAATGATACGAAAGGGTTAAGCACGCGAAATTAGGAGGATCCCAGCCAGCGTTGAATATGAAAGATGGTTGTAGATTAATTTTAATATTAGATCTGTGCAAATGAATGCGAATATTTAAGGAATTAGAGGTTTGGTCTATATGTCTAAATTTACAAAAACTGCATTCACTAAGATAAATGACGTAGACATTTTGCAAGCATAAGAAAACCTAGGGTTATCCGAAATTTGTAAATTATTACAGTTAGGACAAGTTTTGAATTTCTTGGACCCACATTTTCTAAATTTTAAATTATCAAAAATTTATAGAATTACCAAAAAAAAAAAAAAAAAAAAAAAAAAAAAAAAAAAAAAAAAAAAAAAGAGAGAGAATGAAATGAAATGAAATTAAACATTTATAGTCCCTTTGAATGGTCACTGTTTATCGATCTTTTATGGTCCAACCACGCATCGATGACCTAGACATAGGGGGATTCTACCAACACCCTCTAGGACACAGAGGGTGTTGGTAGAATCTAGAGGGTGTTGATTCTACACCCTTTTTGTCAGGAGCTAAAGTTTTCAATATAATTCATAAAATAAAAATATTATATCCCTAAAAGAGAAAAGCGATTAATACATGAGAAGTACAAATTTAAAATAGCATCAAATCCCGCACAAAGGCAGCTAATGAAATCAATATTAAAATATGATATAAAGCAGTAAATATATACAATATAAAACAATATATATATAACAAGTAAAAAATAAATGGAATCAATAAAATACAATATTAACTAACAAATACTGTCCTATTGATTTAAGACTTACTTTTTGATAATTTAAAATTTAGAAGATGTGTTTCCAAGAAATGCAAAACTTGTCCAAACTTTACAAATTTAAGATAACTCTAATTTACCTTATGCTTGCAAAATGTATAACATCATTTACCTTATTGAATGCAGTTTTTGTAAATTTAGATATGTGTAGGTCAAAATTATAATTCCTTAAATATTCGCTTTAATTTACACAGATTTAATACTAAAAATTATGAAGACAATAAATTTAAACTTGAATTTAATAATTTTCAAACTCATAACTTTAAAAAAGCATTATTGACCTCGAACCGAATACTGAAAGTCGGATTTTTAAAGAAAATAGATTTATTATTAACTTGAAATCCTTTACACTTTTCGCTCTTAGTGAATAATTTAATGGCATAATTAAAATCTTTTTTAATAGCAATTCATTCTTAATATTTCTATCTAATAATCACAAAACTAAAAGATTTAAAAGAGGTAGTCGTAAAATTAACAAATCGTATAGTAAAAAAAGTAATTTTTAATTTTATTTGGAGAAAATTCACAAACTGAAATCTTTTATTTTTGATAATTATCATTAGTTGCCTTGCAAAATTTTTATTATGAAACTAAGTGATAGTGATTGTAAATTATCAATATTCATGTTTAGATGATATACACTTCAATAGCACTTTTATGATCTATTTATGTACAGATATAATAAAATTAAAAATAAAAAAAAATATATTAAATTACATTATTTTCCTATTAATTTCGAATGTATTAACTTTAATAACATTAATTTCAATAATTTCATTAATGATTTGTATAGTATTTTTCCTATAGAGCATGTTATCGTAAAACTTACACTTTCTTACGATATTCTTTTTGGGCGTAAAATTTTTAATTATAATCAATTTTCTAAAAATATCGCAGTATCTAGAAAACTTTCCAAATGTATATGTTTTAATAATGAATTAAAAACTTTTATAAACACCGATTTTGGACATATCATTACAGGTGACTTAACGTCAACGATCATAAACTTAAGGGAATTTTAAATAAAGGTTCTAAATATAGACATGTTTTTCAAATGAATAGATCTAAAATTTTTAAAGTGAATTCTACATTATATTGATTCTTTTACCTTTAAAATATCAAATTAGTATGATACGCATGTTGAATTTTTCACAGTTTGGAAGACTAAGTTATATTATAAAATTAAAAATTTAATTTCTGATAATAAAACCTTTTCAGGTATTAAACTTAGCCCATTAAAAACAGCTATTAAAATTATTAAAGAAAACTTAATTATTACACCTGTTGATAAAGCTTTTAATAACTATGCATTTTTTGTAAAAAAATTTATTTAGATTTAATTGATAAAGAAACTTTAAAGTATAATACCTACCAACTTTTAAATTCTACAGCAAACATTATTAATAAAAAAATTCAGGGGTCTTATAAACTTTTAAATATAAACAATTATAAATTAAAATTTTCTTATTTAACAGTTATTTCTATATTTCATAAATTTGTTATTAAATTTATTACTTGCGGCACTAATCCATATATGAATAAACCATGTTTAATTTTTGCCAAATATCTTAAAATAATTCTGGAACACATTGTTAATTTTAAAGCTACTTGGATATAATTGATTACAATAAACCGGTTTTGGATTTCCTGTCAAATAATTTTATTTATAAAATTAATTCCTTTGATTTCAAAGATCTTTTTACAAGCCTACTGATTAACAAATTGAATCATGTACAATATTTTTACTTTCAACTTTGCAAAGATTTATTAAATATAAATTCTTATTATTGAAACAATTTGCTTAAACTTTTTATTTGTAATAATTATATTGATAACACTGAAAATATTTTTATTCAAAATTGGGACTTCCACAAGGTTTAAATTTTTCGAGTACACTTGCTAATTTATTTTTACACTATTTTGAAAAAAATTTTATTTTTCAATATATTTTTGCATTTAAATATATAGACGATTTTATTATTTAAATTTTAGTGATATTTCAAATTTAATTTATCCACACAAATGAGTTTTGAGAATTAAAAAACCAACATTTCTAATAATAACAGTGAATTTTTTAGATTTACTTATATAAACACATTAAAAATTCAACCACTTATATTGATATTTCTAATAAAACCAGTCAATTCAGCTTTAAAGTTAATAAACTAATATATAGGAAGACCAATATTTCCTTAAAAATTTACAGGAATTTAATATTTCGTGAAACTATATTTGTAATAATCTAAAATTTATCAGAAAACAAATTAAGCGTTTAATTAATCAACTTAAACATAATGATTGTCCTGTTGATTTTATTTTAAAATACGTAGAAAATAAAAAAAAAATCACTTGCAAAAAAAAAAGAAAGAAAAAAAGAAAAAAAGGAGAATGAAGTAATACGTAGTTTTTATAACTACAGAAGGGTCACCAAAGCATTGAAGTTCTTACAAGAATCCCAAAAAACACCCACTTTCACTTTAATTATACTTTAACTTACATTATAAATAATAAACTACATTATAATTTATAAACTACTTTCTTATTTTAACCTATAACTTATCACTTTTGACAACCATATTCTTCTGCATTTGATATACATTTTTAATGTATTGCTTTGTTTATTTTTCTCTATGTGTGTGGGTGCATTTTTTTTTTATTCTATTTACTTCAATTTTGATATATTTCCTTCAATACAGACACTCTTCGGGGGAATAGCACGGATGTTTTTAGACTTTTGTCCTTCGTGTTTGTCAGAAAAAGAGTGTTCTATTCATAGAGCTAGGAGTAGCTCCTTGCTCTATGGTTCTATTTTCATAGTTGTCCATCTCCCTCCTGCTGAAGACGTGATCCCTCTATGCTTTTTTCCCTATTTGTAATACATAGTTTTTTTCTTGATTTTATATTATTTGTACTGAATTGTAAATTTTCTTCTTACTGTTGTCTTTGATACACACCATTGGTTACAAAAGATTTTCTTTTTAATATTTTAAGAGGAAAAATGGTTTGGTTAAGAACCAATAAAAATATTTAACTTCATTATTAAATTTCACTTTACAAACAGAATTAATAAATACTGAATTTAAAGTAATAATTTAAAATTTGTTTTAGAGGAATTAATCTTTATTCAGTATAGAATTCCTCTTTAATTAAGCTTTTTTATATCATTATTTTGTGAGAGATGTAAAATCGCCTCGAATGGGCTACCATTTGATGTACGTTTACCGTCAGAATAGGTCATGGAAGCGCGATTTTCAACAAATTTGTTATTTTGTTACTGAATTAGTCTTTTACTAAAGCGTCCTGACATGTGGCTATGTGTAGAAATCATTCCAATGGCAAATCAGTTAATACATGTAGTTTACAATTTTAAGCACACACAAAATTATCTGTAAAATAAGTTGCTATGTACAAAAGTATACTATACTATAATAGAAAAGAATGTTATGTTTTCAAATTTTAAATGAGGAATTAAAAAAATAAATTAATTAAAAAAACCACAGAAATGATAAAAAATGATTATTAGACAGTTTCCAGTCGTCTGGAAACTGAAATTGCTTTTGCAATCACTAGCAATTTATAGGGCCTTAAATAAATTTACCTCGAAAAAGAAATTTGTATTGTATTTTATTTAAAATTTTGAAATGTAAAATAAGTGGGATGTTGATAGCAAAATTATATTCAGTCAGAATATGTTTTAGAGAATTCCATAATAAACAAAAGACTTATAAAAGATTTTTATTTTTTATGTTACAATTTTGCATAAATATGAATCAGTTAACAAATGTAGTTATCATAATCTAAATTATTTTTGTACGAAAAAATAATCCGTTTTTCTAAAAAACAAAAAAATTTTTGGACAATTGAGATAGATTATTTTTTTAAGAAACATTTTATTTCGTATCTACTGTAGCCTTCATTTTTTAATCGCAAACGTTCATCTAAAACCTTGCTGGTATGTGTGTTCACTTTTTTTATACTTAAAATTATTTCATAAACAAAGTATAACTCTCTTCTGAACTGATTATTATCATGTATAAGCCAATTTTATGGTGTGTGATCTTAATTACATAAAACTAATATTTTCAGTCACTCGTCCTATTAACAAGTAAAAAATAATATATGTATATACACGAAAATTTTCCTTTTCCTAAGATTTCTTTAATGCATCTTGCATAACATTTGATAAAATGAAATGTAACCGTAAGTAAAATGCAGCCGCATTGACTACATTTTATTTAAAATTTGCAAGTTCCCAACATCTCAACAAATATTTCTGATTGAAGTGGTGCTTTTAGGTTTTTATCGATGTAGGGAAAGAAATTATGAAATTAATAATTTGGTTAAAGCTGGCATTTTTGCTAATATTGAAAATAATGTGTGAGCACTGTAATCTTTTATACGGTTTTAGGTTTTTTTGCACTAAGTTTGATTAAAATGAATTTTTTTTTAAATGAAAATTTATTTTTTATCGTAAAATTTAAACAGAACTTGAATTTCAATAAACAAGTATTTTATTTTAAAATTTATTAACTTGAAAAATAAGACAAATTTTCAAGAGTTTTGTATTATAATATTTACCAATTTTAATTTTTTGCGATATTTGTTTAATATTTTATAATAAAATTTAAAACAATATTCTGTCTATAATAATTAAATCAGCGATTAAAACAAGTTTATACTGTGTTTAAATGAATATTGTACTGTTTTTAGCTGCGTACATAGGAATAATAAAATTCTATTTTTTTATATTTGTTGTTTATGGATTTTTAAATGAAATTTAAAACTTTCTTTAAAAGTTTTTCTAAATAAAAAACAATAGCATATTTGCATTTAAAATATAATTTATTTATCCTTCCAAAACGGTCCAGGCACTTACAAATGTTTCAGTCTTTGGTATTCTTTTGTTTCGACGTATTTTTCTTTAATCAATACCTATTAAAATGCAAAATTTCTTACAAGTTATTTATTCAACGAGAAAGATTTTTTCGCCTTATTACTCAATCAAGTGACGAACTTGGCATTCAGCCATATTTTTTATGACGATCTAGATCTTTCCTGATTACGTTATTTCTTTTGTTGCGTCATACGATTGATTTTACACGCATTCCACTCGACCAACCTCTTGATGCTCATTGGATATTTAAAACAAGTGTTTCGTGTTGAAATAAAATTCTATTGGTGAATTCAATGTTTCGTGTGCAAAAATTTCTCCACGACACTCCTTCATTTCGAGTGCAAAATTGCACACACAACTCTATTTTCAGAAAACAGCACTTTTAAAGGGGTATAAAAGATCTGGGGGAGGAGCCAAGTACACAAATAAAATAGATTCAAGCAAGATATCTACTGATTTTGCCCAGTTGGAATTTGTTTACAGATTTTCGTTTTGAGATTTGGTAAGTTTCCTTTACAACTTCAATTTATTTGAAATATATTTTAAAACTAATGTAACTATTATGTAATAACTCTAATAAACTAATTAAGTAATAAATCAAGCATCTAATTTCTTTGCTAAAGCACTGTTTAGAAATTTTTACTCACGCTAAATCGTTAAGTGTAGATTCTATATCCATTTTATGTTATAAACGGCTATACATTTAATTTAAATTTTAAAGTTTTTCTCCAAAAAAGTAAATTGTCTTAAATTATTTTAACCCTAGTTAATAGCACACACAATTTTAACTATTTATTGCATTAGAACATGATTCTCGATAGTAAACTTGATGAAATGATTTTCTTGAAAGCACGGACTTTTTCACAACTGAAAGATGAGAAGTTTATTTGTTTATCATCTTTCATATGTATAAAATAATTAAAAAAAATTTTTTTATAAAAAATTTTGAAAACACTTTTTATTTTTGAGAATGAAGTTTATAAACTAATGTTCTAAATTATTAAAAAATAGTTTCATATTTTGAATTTTTTATTTTCATGGAACCATGACATTTTATAAAAATCTTGATTACACATTTAAAGTTTACTGTAAGAAGCAAGCGAAAATTTGTTTTTAATTAAATATTAAAATAAATTAATCTTTAAATAAAAACAAAAAGTTTAGTTAAGATTAAATTCTAAACCTGTGATTAAAATAACATTTATGCGTACAGTTCTAAGAAATCTATTACTCAGAATCGGGTTATAATTAATAATTTTGTATAAAGAAGTTTTAATTAATGCACAAAAATATCGGTAAACAAAATTTAGCATATTTAATTCATAAGTGACTTAATTTATGCATTAAATATGCTTCATGAAATTATATTTCATAAAAATATGCTACTTATTTAATTCATCATTGTATATAACTGAGAAGTATGTAAATGCACACAAGCTCAATCTTGAAAATTTAAGTAGATGGCGGGTTTAATTTGTATTAAAGCGAAAAAAAATTTAATGAAAAGCAAACTATTCATTTAGTCTTATATTAATGCTTTATATGTAAATATATGTATTTGTTTTCCGAGGAATAATGATTAATACACATATAGAAGTTGTAAGTCAAAAGCATTGACATTTACAGTGTAATGTTTTTATAATCAATGAAAAAGAAAACATACATTTTTCTTTTTGAATAATTGAAAATTTTTTTTATCAACTTTGTAAAACTTCGATCAAAAGTTTTTATTTTTTGACAATTCTATTAAAGGTTTTATTTACGAAATTTTAAACAAATTATGCTTTGAACTTTTAGTAGTGAATATTTCATGTTAATTTCTTTTATGAAAACTATTTCTGCACGACCTTTATAAAAAAAAAAGAAATTATATTTCTTTTTAATAAAATTTTTTGAACACTGAAGGAACGTCATAAAAGCGATAGAATATACAATTGGATAAAGGACTGAAAAATGAAATAGAACCTGGCGAGAAAATCCAATTACTTAATAAAGATATGTTTTTAGTTAATGATTTTCATCTTTAGTGAAATTCCTACCACTAGCTTCCGTTACTACCTGATTAACAAGGGGCGTGAATCTTTGCATACAATGTTCAAGTTGCTCTTTTCGCTTTTGTTACCTCTCCCAAGGTAAAAAAAAAAAAACATTTCTGTGGCAAAAATAATTAAAATAAGAATTATTTCAACATAGAGAAAGAATTATTTTTACTATTATTTTTATGTAACAATTCGAAATATTTTAATATAGTTTAAAAATATAAAACTCAAATTTCTTAAATTCTGATATAATTTATAAAATTTTCCTTTTTTATGCATTTAATAATAAAAAGTGATTTTAAAAGATAACCGTTTTAGATAGAAAATAAACTATATGAATATTTAAGACATTAAAAATTTTTATACTTCAAATATAATTACGCAAATTAAATCCTTTCATAAGTTACTTTTGGAATAATGAAGTCCTGAATAGAATTAGTATCACTAACAAAATTGTTTTATATGATAACATTTAGTAAATCACCACGAAAGAGGGAAACAATTATTTTAAAGTTAATATATTTATGTTACTCACTTTTAATTTATGAGTTGCGCTTTCAAATTTAAGTCTAAAAGAATTTTTTTAATGCAGAAAAGAGAATAAATGGATTCAAAAAGAGAAACAGAAAAGTCACCGGGTGCTTGTGGTAGCAACTCTTGTGAATGCCAAGATTGTAAGAATTGCTCAGATGATATCTGCCCTTGTTGTAGAAGCTACAAAACAGAGAAGAGTTGCGATTGTGGAGATACATGCCACTGTTGCGACGATTCAACTTGTAAAACTAAAACAACTTGCTCATGCAGAGATGAATGCCAGTGTTGTGACAATCTAGAATGTAAAACTAAAGCTGTCTGTGGGGTCACTTGCAAGTGTTGTGGTAGTCAAAACTGCAAAACCAAAGAACCTTGTGTTTGTGGAGATGCTTGCCGATGTTGTGAAAGCCAAGGTTGCAAAACCAGAAAGGCCTGCAAATGTGAGGTTAGCTGTCAATGTTGCGACAGCTTAGAATGTAAGACTAAAAGCAGTTGCATTTGTGAAGCAACCTGCAAACATTGTGAAAATAAAGGTGATTTCGTTTGTGGGGATGCATGCAAATGTTGCGAAAGTCAAGTCTGTAAGATTAAGCAAGTTTGCGAGGATGCTTGTCAATGCTGCAATATTCAAATTAGGGAAACCAAAACAGATTGTATTTGTGAAGATGGCTGCCAGTGCTGCGATAGCTTAGGATGCAAGAGCAAAGACACTTGCGTTTGTGGAGAAACCTGCAAATGCTGTGGAAACAAATACTGTAAGACCATAAGTGGTTGTGGGGATGCATGCAAATGTTGCGATGGTCAAGACTGTAAAACTAAAGAATGCTTTTGTGGAGATGAATGTCAATGCTGCGATAGCCTAGGATGCAAAAGTAAAAGCACTAATGTTTGCGGAATTATTTGTCAATGTTGTGGAAGCAAATACTGTAAAATCAATGGTGCTTCTGGAAATGCATGCAAATGTTCTGATAATCAAGCCTGTAAAATTAAAAAAGATTGTGTTTGTGGAGATGACTGCCAATGCCGCAACAGCTTAGAATGCAAGAGCAAAGGCACTTATGTTTGTGGAGCCACTTGTAAATGCTGTGGCAGTAAAATTTGTGAAACCAAAAGAGACTCTATTTGTGGTGATTTATGCCAATGTTGCGACAGCCAGGTCTGTAAAACCAATAAAGTTTGCGTTTGTGGAGAAGTTTGCAAATGTTGTGATGAGCAAATTTGTAAAAGTAAGGTATCTTGTATCTGTGGTGATGAATGTCAATGCTGCAGTAAATAAGCCTATAATATAGGTTGTTTTTACTAGCTGAGAGCTTTGATACAGTTGAGCGATAAAATGTGTGTAGATATGGAGGATAATTGTCACATTGAATATATAATATAATCTAGAAAAGTCTTTGCGTTTTTATGAAAAAAATATTTATTTCTACTTTTAGTTTTACAACTTAAATTTTTATATTTAACTGTAATTTGTTTATGATTTTCACTATGGAATAATTATTATGTAAGATGAGTTTTGCTAATAAATTGTATGACAATAAAATATATTTTTTTCTATTTAATAAGGGTCTTTAGTTCTCACATTTACATCTTTCTCCAACCTTAAAACATAACTGGAAAAAATTATGAATGAATAATGCCATTCATTTTATTGGAGATTATTTATAATGCAAAATCCTTAATTTTAATATTTTACAAACAATATTAATATATAGTAGTATTCATATTGATAGTAGTATAATTTTGTCAAACTCTGCTTTGGTATAAGTATTGTAAGTTCTGATATCATAAAATCTTGAAACTTCAGAAATCAAATAATTGTAAATATATCAATACTCCCTAATTATTTAAAAAGTTTTAAGTGATATAAATTCCATTTTTTCTAGGAAAATATTCAATTTTATTGTTTTAATTGTCACCGCACTGAATTTTATTACTTTTTTAATTAAAAAAAATCAGTTTGAATAAAAAAAAGTATACATAATTTAAATTCTAAAAAATTCTTATTTGTTTATGTAATATTAATAAAATATTCTGAATAATTATAATCTATTATATTCCTTAATTTTGGATATTTTTTTACATAAGCAAAAAAATTTATGGATGAAAAATTACTATAAGGCTTAACATTCTTTTTCAAACTTGAAATTATATTTTGAATACTTGGAAATATAATATAGATGCCTTCATTAAACTGAAACCACCAAATTGTGTTAAATATCATTAAAAAAATTGGATAATAATTAACAAAAAGCTTATTAGTAGATAGATAATAAATAAAATTTAATAAAGATTTTTCAGCAAAAAAACTCATTTTGCAATTTGCTGAAAGAACTGGATTATTTTAAAAATATTTCTTTACTTAACTGTATCAAAATGAACGAATTCACAACAGAAAGTTAGAATGAGCTTAAATATTTGTGCATAAAAATTTTTAAGCACACAATTATTAAAAAAACTAACTTAACATTTACAAGACTGCATACTATAAAATTAACATATAAGCAATGGTATGACTACAAAAAATTTAAGAAATATTATTTAAAACATAAGAATACATAAAACCAAATAATCTGATAAAGTGTGAAACATTTTGCGATATAATAAATAAAAAAATATTACATAGGTTGTATTTTGTAATAGTAAAGTAAAGAATAAAGAAATTAATAAAGAAACGTTTTATGTAAGTAAAAACAAAATTTAATCCACAGTAGATTATTAAAATATTTATTTAGTTTGCACAACAATGCGAACTATAAAGCTCACAAATTACTCATAGGTTATAAACAATTACATGAAGAAAACAAAAAATGTGAAATTTTTATATTTTATAGAACACATTTATTTTAGGCATACATATTTGTGATATACCATGAAGAAAATATTTAGAAAAGTCCAGATTTTAATGAACAAGCAAAATTCATTTCAACATGAATTTCAATCAGTAAAAGCATGTTTGTTGATTATACAAATCTTACATAAGGTATGTATTTACACCATCATTGAGAAAAATGAACTATTAGAAAAGCATGCATGTGGATAAAAATCGAGATTTTTTTGTTTTTGTACAATTTTATGGCAGTATAGATGTGCAAGTAGTTTCTTTTTTTTTTTTACGATATCTATCGTCCTAATTTTCGTTTAAAGGGAATTTATACTTCCTGCACAAGGAAATATTCATCAAAAGCACAGTTTTAAAATACTGTGAATATTGTGTGATTCTAAAAAAATTAAATCTATATATTAGAGTTAGATTATGGATTATCGATGTAAATCTGTAAATTGTATATAATAGAAAGTCAACAATAAAAAATTATTTTTGACAAAGTAGAAAAATCCAATTATTACTGTAAGATGTCACATTAAATTAATATGAATAACATTAAATTGCATAATTTAATAAGCAAAAATTCAACCTAGTTTGAAATAAAAATATTCTCCGAGAGAAAACATAATATTTAAACATTGATTCATATTTATAATATAGAAATTAAGCACATGCTGATATTAGCAACTATTTAACCATATATCTTTATTTTAATTTATACCTTGAAGAAGAAAATATTAATGTGATGTATAGTAGAAAATTTAAAAAAAAAACTATTAAAAATAATTTATAAATAATTTTAAAATGTTATAATTCTAAATACACGATTATATTCATAAATGGCAGGTTATATTTTTATATACCACATACATGTATAATGAATTTTTAAATAAAAAAAGCTTATAACTCACAATTGATTATGAATCTTTGCTGCCCATTAATATTTTATTTATTACTATTACATAAATGAGAAATTCCTTAACAAAGGATAAATATATTTCAATCACAATATAAGATTCACTCTTGGATAAAATAAAACAAAAATATTTTATGATGTATTAAATATAAATATATATTCTAGAGAAAGATTTTAAATAACTATAAAATCACTGATAATTCACAAAATAGAAGTTTGTTAATGAAAAGTAACTTTTAAATCTAAGAAAATGATTTTAAAGCTAAAACATTTATTTTTCATGCAAATCAGTTTTCTATAATTAGTGGGCAGCTAGTATTTTGTGAAATTTATGAGATCTTTTTTAAGATACTGGAAAAAAGAGAGAAAAAAAAATATGCAGAATTTTCTATATTTTATTTTTATGTAGGAATGGTTCATTGAATATTATTTCATATCTTTCATTGTTTATAAAATTGAATTATTGTAAATATTTATAATCTAATAAGTCTTAAGTTTGGTTGTCTGTTGAATTTACTTTGCTGCTCATTAGAAATTTATAAAAATTAAAACCTGAAATTTAAAAATGTTTGTTACTAAACTTTCTATATTTTTTTCATTCATTGATTATTCATTTAATGTGATTTCACATCTCAGATTATTTTCCTAATTGAAAATACAAAATTTATGAATTGTGTTTGAGGTTCAATTCTAAATGAAAATTTTCATTCAAAATAGTAGCTGGCCACTGATTTTTATTTTTTAAAAATAATGATAAAAGATTTGTTAATTATTATAGGAATAAACACAAAATAAAATTCAAAAATAAATAAATTTCTGCTATAATTTAGTTACAAAATTTAAACTTTATTTTTTTATCCATTTTAATTGTCTAAGATGCTATCACATGTAGTATGAAATTTTCATACTATTTCTACCTAATAATTAGATGTTTATATTCATTAAATCTCTATCATTGCTTTGAAGAAACACTTTATTGTAAAAAATATATATGTGCTAAGTATGTAGGAATGTGGTATTTATAATAAAATATTATATACATGAAACCATGTTATTTTCATCCATAAATTTAAAAGATTACAGAAATTTTTATATTTTCATTCACACCACATTTTATATCCATACTAAAACAATCTTATTAATTTTTAATAAATAATATAAATAATACAATAACTTATTTAAATAATAAATTATGTAAAAAATTTATAATCTATAAATGCTTCAATTTCATGATTTTTTTATATAAAATGTTTTACAGTTATATTCTAAAAGAATATTGTAGTAAAAGATATCAATACTATACTTAATTTTATTTTGTGATTGCAATGAAGGTAGAGTAACATATGATGATTAAATAACACATAAATCAAAAAGAAAATTAAAAATTCCTTTCACAGGAAATATTTCAGAAAAATAAAGGATTTAATATTAAAAATGATTGTAAAAGATAGAAAATGATTAGAACACAGGTTTCAAATAATAAAATCAATCAACAAAATTTTTATATGAAAATACACAACAATTAAAACATGAAATAGACAACTAATGTAAAAAAGTAAAACAAATTGTTAATTCTTAAAAAATAATAAAATATAATAACAATATTCCCAACATAATACTGACTCAAAATGTTGCATTAAATATCATGAAGAAAATGAGTTAAGTTATTATTATGAAAATGATTAATGAAACTTATGTTTACAAAATATTCATGCTTATAAAAATTAAAGAAACAAATCCTAATTTAAAAATTTATAATAATCTAACTTTTAAAATCAAATTAAGAAAAAAGTAAATGATATTATTTCAATAAAAATTAACGATGGAAGCACGGCATTTTGATTAAAATTATTTAGAATGTAATAATTTTTACACATACACAATTCCATACAAGGAATGGAAACAAACTGCTAAATTTAAAATACTTGTGCAAATGAACATTTCATAATAAATTAAATAAAATGATAAAATTTGCACTAAACTAACAATATGACTAGAATAAATTAATGTAAATGGATAATTTAAAAACAAATATGGCAATATCTCTTCAGAGATAAGACATCCTTACACACTGTATACAAGGCAGAAATCCTATGAAAATACTTTATTATAGAAATGCAAGAATCACAATACACACAGTTAACAGAAAAGACATTTAAAAAAGTAAACCATATATCTGCAGGTAAAATATACCTTATATATATCTTTAGTAAGTATATATTTATAATATGCATATCACTTATTTTTTTCAAAGACTAGGCTCACTGTGGTAACATTTTTTTAAACTATGATATAGTTACACAAACACACAATTTATTCATTTATATGAGAATGCATGTAAACATTAAATGTTGTTTCAAAAACAGTATGTATGACATGCTACTTGATTTTCTTTTTTATAAATAAATATTTGTGCATAAATAGATAAATGTATATTAATAAAATTAAATAATTGAATATAATTAATAAAATAATAAAGCATACAATTATTAAAACACACAGTAATATGCCCAATATAATTTTCAATCAAAACAGAATTCAATAACAAAAAAATCAAAAACTATACATAAAAATACATGTAAAGTAAAATTTGATGTGAGAACAAATTTAACTTAAAAAAATGTAACAAAATAAATAACTTTGAATAGCTAAGTAATTCACAATTTAAGTAATAAAAAAAAAGTACAGCAAAATGATATTCATTTTATATATTTTTAAGTAATGTAAAATGTAAACTAGTTTTAGCTTTTTCAATTATAAACAATTATTTACAATCGTAATCAAGTATTTATATATTACATAAAAACTTAAGCTGGTACAGTTATCAGCTAGCAAAATTTCACGCCATTTAAAAACAGTGCAGAATTATTAATCTTGCTAATTAGATACAATAGAGTTTAATGAAAAAATATTTTGAAATATTAATTGTGAACTAAAGGAAAGATAGTTTTAAGATAAAATTTTAAACAAAATATAAAAAATAATGGGAACATTTTTAGAAAATTATACTTTAGATAAATAACAAGCAAATGTAAACTTAATTTTTGTAAAACTTTATTTTTTGTTTTAGAGTTTTTTTTTTTTTTTTTTAACATTTCTTTTCTTAAATTAATCAAATGTAATATATCTAAGCTTCATATAACTAGAATAAAAATAAATTTAAATTGTATTAGTATGATTGGTTATTCTTTGATATATATTTTAAAATTTTATCATGAATGATAGAAACTGGAAAATAAAATATAAGGGGTAGTACTGAAGATTACAGTATTGCAATTCAGATGACTTAAAAACCAGTTTGTTCAATTATATGTCTAATATTTTGCTGAACAGAACAAAAGTACCATATTAATTTATTATATACTTAAATAATAGTATGAAATATCATGAGTAATTGATTTGTTCCTTTAAAGTCACTTTGCACACAAATATTGATTCAATAGAGACTTATGGTTTAATAAAGTCTCTGAACTACAGAAAACATTGATGCATCATGAAGGAATAGAATTGTTAGTTAGAATGGTTATCATTCATATGTACTGCTAAAAAATTATTAAGTAATTGAGGATTTTATAACAAAATCTACTGATTTGTGTGCATTAAGTGAGAGAAATATGCCAGAAAAGTTATAAGAACCACAAGTAAATTTTTCAGTTTGCTATTACAATTCATATTGTGTAAGTGAAGTCAAACAACAAACAAACAGCAAACACAATTTACAAATTGAGTTGCTTCTATTAACAGTCTTTAGAGAAGAATTGTCAAAAGAAAATAAGGATTATTTTGAAAGAGTAAACATTTTTTGGGATGATTGGTACACTGTTTATTTAAAATTTCCCACTTTCTCTAAATTTTTCCTATAAGTACTGAGTATGTCTATATATAGATATACAGGCATAATGTAAAGGAAATATTATTTCTCAGTACAATTACAGAGAAGGAAATAAGTTCTTTCCAAGAAAGAAGATTCAGATCCTTATCTGGAAGTAGGTTTTTATACATTTGAAACAGTAAACTTTCCTTTTTGGAATCGATTATCACTTCTTTTAATAGAATTTTTTTTTTAAATTGTCAATCAGCTGTACTCAATAAATTGGGCTATGAATAGATTAAAAAGGTTATGAAATCTAGATTTCCAACAAAAACGTAGAAAGAGTTTAAGCTACAAAATTCTTATAAGGCCCGTTCTGACATGCTTGTAAGACCTGCAATGCAACTCTTCTACTGAAGCAGAAAAATGTTGCATTACCTTTTTGAACAGAATGTACTTGGTGGCATATATAAAATTAATTATAGGATGAAGAGAGATAATTTTGAGAAATGTATGATTTATAAACAAACTGATAAAATATAAATAAAAAGAACTGAAAGTTCCAATTTGATACAAATGACAATGTTATTCAAAATATTGCAATACAGAGTCAACTACAGCAAGAAAAGAAAACTGAAAAAGACAAATTTAGAGGAGTCAGACATTTTAAAGTTAAGAAAAAGAACTGGATATAGAATATAATCAGAAGTCACAATGAAAACTTCAAAGGGAAAGATTGGCCCAAAAAGAATTATTATGCTAACTTTTATAATAATGAATTACAATGGGAGAATTAATTAGTTTATTTTTGTAAATAAGGGCAGGAATAAAAATTAGTAAAAAATTTAATATTAGAACCATTCTTATTAAGATTTATTTTGAAGTAGAGGAGAAACAAATTTTTCACACTATTTAAAAACTTGTATATATATAATTGAATTCATTTAACAATCAATTCCCCCAAACTGGTTGAAGTTCAGCACAGCATGTAAACAAAAATATTCTTTGAAATTTTAATTTATGTTTTTGTGTATGTTTTAAAATTAAATAAAAGATTTTTTAAACAAGAAATAACATAATCATTAAAATACATTTAAAATTAGAAGCTAAATTAATGTAAGAATAATATTTAATTACAAAATAAATAGACTTAATTAAATATTTCTGAAAATGGTATTTTTACATTGATATTTTAATTAAATTATAATATATGAAAATAAAGACTAACAGCAAGATATTCTTTTTAGAAAAACAGAAGAAACTAATTTCTGGGGAGAAATATTATTAATCTGTCTCATAAATATTGCTTAAATTTTTTTTAAAAAATATATCCATTAATCAAAATTAAGCATACTCTTAAGTGTTAAAACTTTTATGACCCTAGGTATTTCATATGACAAATTAAATACTTAATTGTACAGCTTGTATGTCCAAATATAAAAAAAAAAACATATTTAATGAAAATAATTATCCTTTAAAAGAATAAAAAGTACTTATTTTTAAAATGTATATTTTGAATAAAATTTTAAAAATTACTTTAATGCAAAAGTTTTTAGCCACATTAAATTAAAAATGAGAACTTTTATGGCTCAGTATATGAATAATTCAGAATAAAATAAAAAAAAGAAAAAAAATCTTTTACAAATATATATATATATATATTTATATATTCTTAATTTTCTTTTAATGACAAGGGATATTTTTTTCATAATTTAAGATTTATTTTGAACATTATAATAACATAAAAAATGAATTTTCGACACACTTAAATACATTTTTATACAATTCAACAAGTTTGACATAAGAAAATAATTTGGTTTTAGAAATAATAAAGATTATAAAATTATAAAAAGTGATGTATAGATTTTAAAATTCTTATATAAATATTTTTTGTCAAGTATTTAAAACCTATAATTACTATATTTTATTATAAGCTAATTATGTAAATGATAGCCAAATGAAACATCTTCGATTTAAGTAGCATGTCCTGTTTTGAAACCCCTTAACAATACTCTGCGGCTCACTATTAAGCTAGCAATAAAAGCTTGATAAAAGAAACCTATGTTTGTCATAATGGTTTCTCACATTGTTTAGTATTACCTACATTCTCTTCCCAAGCAACAATCAATTCTGCCAACTGATTACTCCCTTTCTTCTTCTCTTCGGGATATTTTTCTTTGTTATGAATGAGATAATGTGTGCAGCGATTTCCCCGCTCTCTTCTCCAACTACTCCGGGGAACTTCTCTTTTTCTTTTCCTATGGCGTCCATAAACCATTTCAGCTGGAGGTGGAAAACGTCCATACAAATAAGTAAGGATTCCAAACATAGCGAATCCTATTAAAGAAGGCATAAATGCCATCCCTTTCACTGAAAGAGGATAACCAAGATATCTAGAATTCATTGAAATATCTCCTTCAAGTAATGTCCTGTTGGTGCTTGGATCTATTTGAGTACTACGTACTTCATATGTCCATAAGGTATAGTTTTCTGTAAAACAAAAGTTTTCTTATCAGCTTGTAATTTAATTTAGTTGAATATGCTATTAATTATGAATGAATTAAAATATTTAATAGCTGTCAAAATGAGTAAAAAGCCAGTTTCGTTTAAATTATGTTAACAAAATTAGGTTTTGATATTTCACACTATCACCCAGAAATCACATAAAAATAAATAATTCCATTTCTTTAAAGCCCTTCATGCCACTATATTTAAGAATTGTTCATATAATTTGCATTGAGTACTATGCAACAAAGGGAAAAAATTGATGGGTAAAAAATTTACTTAAGATTAGGGAAAAAGAATGATAGTATGAAATTTATTGAGATATACTAGACAAATAAGTTTTACTTGAAATTAGCAAAACCTTGACACATATTTCCTAATTGTTCATTTCATGAAAATTATAAGAAAGCATTTATTAATTTGAATCTTTTCCTGTCAATAATTGTTAAAATAATAATTATAAAACAATGATTTCTAAGTTGTGTTATGTATATTTCTTATATCATGTGAAAAACTGATATGCAAAAAGAATAAAAGCTGTGTTAAAAATTTAAACATTACAAAAACATTTAAAATTTTTTTATTGGCAGACTTTTATTTAATATTGATGAGAAAAATTTTATTCAAATACAGATAAATGTATTATTAAAAATTAATAGATCCTGATTTTAAAGTGATGCAGCTGTTGGTAAGAGATGTGATGTCTTGCTCAACATAAGTAGTAGTCCTCAGGTTCCCATGCCTCTATCTGTTGATTTTGTTTGCTTACTAGACATGACTATTTGCAGATGCATTTATGTCTAACTGGAGATAAATATTCAGCTTGTTCTCCTTTGTGCCACTAGGGTAATATGAATAATGATCATCTCAGGCACTGCCTTAATGTTTTAAAGTTTCTTGAAAACAACTCTATAAACACTAATTTTTATTCCTTTTATGCTTTATTACTTTATTAAACTGCTTGTCAACTAATGGCAGAGATGCTGAAGATAGAGATAAGATAAGAAAAACTGAATGTGTTATGTAATTAACTCATAAATTGAAGTTACTTTGGCATAAAAAAGAGGAATGCTCTATAGTAAAAAAGGATATCTGTTATTTTCAATAAATATACTTTCGTTTAAATGATATAAGATAATAAACTAAAATGATAAATAATTTATCATATAATTGTATAAAAACAAAAATAACACTCATCACAAAATTAAACAGTTCTGTATACAAAAAATTTAAATCATGGAATAAATTTATTAAAGTTAATTGATTATATATCATAAATGTATAACAAACACATTTTAAAAGCAATTTTTATCACTGTTTATAAATCAAAATCACAAAATTTTATTATTAAACTAAATGAGTATTTTTGCAGTGATTAAAAATGTCTTTTTGAATATTTGTTATACAATTAATAAAAGTTAATAAGTATTTCACTTCACTGAGTTAAATAACACATTCATAGATAATATTTGAAAATTAAGAAAAAGTTTACAAAACTATATTTATAAAATTAATGAATACATTTACAAAATATATTTTGATCAAATATATTTATATTGTTTCATAGTGAAAGTTTTACTTAGTTTAACTAATAGTTAACAAGGCTTAATGCCTAGTTAAATACTAGTTAAAATATTAAATTACCAATAACTAACATTTTAATTCATATTTGAATAAATCAGTTAATGAGATATAAAATTTATTCACATATCTTAACATCTATATATAGCTCTTATTTTTATAAAAAAAATATTCAATTGTTGCTTTGAAGAAAAGGAAAAAATCATAGCTTATAGAACTATAAAGTTGGATATTATTAAATTGCTCCTTGTTTTACAGTTATTTGATTCAAATTCATACAATACTGATAAATTACGAAAAGGAATTTTCAAGCAAATACAATGCTTAACAAAAGCAAAATTAAATCAGAACTTACTAGTAGTTAAAAGAGCAGAATCTTGTATAGAAAAAACTTTGTGGTTTGGCCCTGTATATTGCCCATATTCACTAGGAATGTAAAAAATTTGATTTTTCCACATGTTCAAATCCAATATCATAACAAAAACAATTATACTATAGTTGAACCATTTACCTATGAAAGAAACAAAACATTATTATTATTAAAAAGCCTAAAAGAGAAATATATAATGAAAGCCTAAACACGTACTTTAAAAAAAAAAAAAAAAAAAAAAAAAAAAAAAAAAAAAAACAAATGTGCAAGAAAAGAAATAAAAACTGAAAGCTCTAGAAGATTGTTTTATTATATATAAAAAAATTTGGAAACAGTGGTTGAATTTTAATTTTAAATCATTTTAAAATTAAAAATTCCATTTTGAATTTGGCAACACTTATTATATAGTATCAATATACTAATAATATAAATGAATAAGCTACCATATTTAGCATATGTATTCATTAGTCATCCCTTTTCTAAACATTAAGAAACTAATTCCAGAAAATTAAATGCAGAAGTAAAGTAATCAAATATATATTGTATTGGCTATGTCTTATAAATATCTAATCTAACTTACAGTAGATTTACTTTAATGTAGAGAAATAAATCCTAAAAAATTATGGGTGAACAATAAATAGTAAAAAAAGTATTTTAAAAGTCGACTAAAATAAGCTTTTAAAATCATTCTTTGGTCATTAGAAAAATGTAGATATAATTCTTTGTTGAATTCAATATTGAAGTTGTCATTTTCAATGTTTTGTAGAATTTCCATAACTTAAAGCTATTGTGTTGATTAATGCATAAAAAATAATCATTTGTGACATCTGAAATAATATTAAGATTTTTTCACTAAATCAAAATTAATTGGTTGTTGTTCAAGGGTCTTTCTTTTGCACACAAGGGCTAATTAGATCAAGACCTATAGTTAAAATAGGATTCTATACCACTATAAAGATAGAATGCAGCTGTAAGAATAAAAAATATTTAAATAGAGGATCAAAACATCAATCACCCAGATTCTCACATCAGTAAATCAAAAATATGTTCTTTCTCAACTGAATTATTCATATCTTTGTAAAATTTCATCAAGAAAGATATTAATCCTTAAATAACTTATAGTAAGTGTATACATTGATTTGTGTGGTTAAGGATTTTGCTGTGTTATAAAACAGGTCTTTAATGGTTTTAATTTATATTCATTTAATAAGCTTAACATTCTCATTTAACAATTCAATTTATTTTTCATCATGGAGAAATAATCTGTTTAAAAAATAAATCAAAATTAGGCTCAGAAATATTGCAATCAATAATGTGTTTAAAGGATTAATTGAAACCCCAAATTATTATAAAGCCAAATAATCTATTAAGCTTAATATTATAATTTTCAGTTTTGACATCCCATATGAACCACCTTGAAACCATATGAAACTTTAATAAATTCTCTTCCTTGAAACTTGTCTTCAATATTGAGATTTAAATTAGCAAATAAAGCAAAATGAATTTTTAAATTTTTTTTAACTACAAGTTCCAATACATTTGCAATGAATAATTTAAAGAGCACTCATTGCTTGAAACTAAATAGTATAAATGTTTCTTTGATAAATATTTTTAGAGGTATTTTTTTATATGCAATGATACAAATTAATTATGCAACAATCTTTTTATAAGCTATTTGATAGAAAAACTAAAATTGCATTTTATCATAAAAAACATAAAAATGTTTCATGTAGATAATAAAATGACTTGAATGACAAAAGACAATTACTAGTATTAAAATTGCTACACCAGATAGAAATACAAATGACTAATTGATATATTATATTAGAAATAACAAATAATTTTCATAAAATTTGGAAGCATAAATCTTGGGAAATAACTAACCAAAACAATCACATCTAATAACAATATCACAAAATTATTGCCTGGTTATTTAATCAAATTGATATTGAATGGCATGTGCAAGTAAAGTTACTCATGTATTTTCAATATGATGCCCAGCTATTAACTATAGTGAACAGGGGATGATGAGAAACTAAACACTTAGTAGCTACTGACCATAAATATTTCATTAGTAAGAGGTCTGAAAAATGTACTTCCAAGGTAATGGGCGAATATTTTCTATAACACGTAAAACTTGCACAATAGCAGCTTCATCCTACTGAAACAGACTTTTAAAGGTAGAGATACATGCCTTAATAAAATAGAAATGTAAGAGGCACTGTTCAAAATTCAGATAAAAATTGTCATGTATAGCAGTGTTTCTCAACCTTTTAGTATTCACGGCCCAATTTTCAATCATAATTTTCATTGCGCCCCCCCTCTCCATCGCATACAATAAAATATATACAATAATAATGTATTTTGTGTATTTTGGCGCTAAACTTACACTACAACTTTAATTTTAAACTTTACAAATTACCAAGAATACCGAAATTTATTGACATTTTGCAACACCGATCCTCAGCATTGAAAAAACAAGAATCCTATGCTCTTTTATTGCTCTTGCGTCCCGCCATGTCGGGCATTCTCACGGTTTCACGAGAAGTTTGATTTGTCTGGTCAGCAAAAAATTAAGCTAGGAGCGTGCACAGATGAGAACAAATGTTTTCTCATAGGGAGAAGGTGAAAGTTCTATGACGCCAATTTCAATTCCAGATAATCTCATTCGAGTCTATGCTTCTATCGCTATTGAATCTATTCTGAATGTGTATACGAGTATTATATATATTTTCGTGTAATTGCAATTCACCGTATTAAATATTCACGGCAGCAGACTTATGCAGAATCATGGATAAATTTTTAAGCGGGTGTAAGCGAGCATTAGACGATAGACAAGCATGAACTAGTACACAGATGAGCGTGGTTCCAAAAATAAAATCAAGAAAATATTCTCAAGAATACTTAAATTTTGGGTTCACTAGTACTGAAGTAAATGGAGAAGAAAGGCCCCTGTGTATCATTTGCTCAAAAATGTTGGCGGCAGACAGCATGAAATCTAATAAACTTAAACGACATTTGGAAACGCTTCATAGTGAGTACGTAAGCCAACCCAGAGAATCCTTCGAAATAAAATTAAAATCATATGAAAAGCAAAAATCATTGTTTAAAAAAACTTTTCCATGAATGAAAAAGCTTTAATTGCCTCTTACAAAGTTTCACATAAAATAGCCAGATGTAAAAAGCCTCACACCATTGGTGAAGAGCTTATTTTGCCAGCCGCGATTGATATTGTAGAAATTATGTTTGGAGATAATTTTGCAAAACAAATGCAGTCTATACCTCTTTCAAATGATACTGTTGCCCGTCGAATTGCTGATATAGCTGAAGATGTAGAGTGTCAGCTTTTGTCGAAGTTGAGGCAACAGATAGTAATAAAGATGCTCATTTCATTGCCTATGTTAGATTTTGTGATGATTTGTCAGTATTAGAAGAATTACTTTTCTGCAAACCAATAGAACTCAAAGCAACAGCACTCGCTTTATTTGCTATCTTAAATGATTTTATGAATGAGGCAAGAATGGAAAAATTGCGTCGGAATATGCACGGATGGTGCTCGTTCTATGTCAGGAAGATTCCAAAGTATTCAAGCACTTGTGAAACAAAATCGCCACATTGCGTCTGGACACATTGCATGATCCACAGAGAAGCTTTTGCTTGGTTGTAACCGTAGTTAATTATATAAAAATGAGATCCCTGAACTCAAGAATCTTTTCCGCACTTTGTAAAGACATGGGTGCAGTACATTCAGCGTTACTATTTTATTGCGAGGCAAGATGGTTATCACGAGGGAAATTTTTGCAATTAGGAGAAGAAATTTTTATGAATTAAGAGAAGAAATCGCCGTTTTCCTAGAAGATGAAAACAGACTGGAAGCTGAGAATTTTCGCGATAGTTTATTTGTGTTGAAATTGAGCTACATGGTCGACATATTAGAGAAATTAAATAACTTGAATCTTCAACTGCAAGGTGCAAATACACATATATTTGATACGAGTGATAAAGTTAATGCTTTTTATAGGAAATTGGAATTGTGGAGCAGAAATTTAAAGCAAGAAAACTTAACAATGTTTGCAAATTTAAATGATTGTATTAAAACTTACAAGGCTGAAGAACAACATGTAAAAGTTGTTTTTGTAACCATTGAAAATCATTTAGCAATGCTAGCAAAGAATTTTAAAAAGTACTTTCTTGCTGACGACAAACTGATATCAAGTTACAAGTGGGTGAAGGATCCATTTCAAAATACTTCCAAAGGACTCTCAATCGAAGAGGAAGAAACCTTCATAGACTTCACGGTAAGCGGTGAAACCAAAAGACAATTTAGTAATAAATCACTATTTGAATTTTGGGCAGGAGTGGATGATGAGTTTTCTGCATTAAAAACAAGGGCATTTCGCATTCTACAACAATTTTCAACATCTTACCTTTGTGAAACTGGATTTTCTGCGGTGGCTTCTTTGAAGACAAAATATAGATCTCAGCTAAATATAGAAAAAGAACGGAGAGTGTCTATTTCTAATATTAAACCCTCCTTCGTAAAACTTTGCTCTGAAAGACAGGCCCAAGGAAGTCATTAATAATTAATAAATTTGTTTTTAATTTAGTAAGTTGTTTTAATTTAATAAGTTAATATTATTAAATATGTCGAAATGTATTTTGTTTTGTATGTTTGTGTGTTCTTTCCTTTCAGTCACTTAATCAATTTTTTTAAATAACATTTTCTCTTGGATATGCTCGCGCCCCCCTAAGGGGGCGCGCCCCACAGGTTGAGAATCACTGATGTATAGTATCTAATAACAATCCGTGTCACCACACCAGTTGATGGTGGAATTTGATCCTGTCGATTGCATGTTGGCAACGTAGGTTCCCAAAATGCTGCAAAACACAGATATAACCATTATAATAACATAAAAATAACTAGAAATCATCTGTCAATAGGATATCATGCCTTTTCTAAGATCTAAACTTGTCACCTATTACACTATTGAAGGACTTTATCTGTGATGTAGCGTCAAAAGTAACTGAAGTCAGGGCAGCCAAGTTAAACCTACATGCTACAGAAAATGTTATCAAATATTTGCACATATATTTTTCCTGTGTATTAATTCTGAGATGTAGCATGCCTGCAAGATCTGTCAAGTTAATGACAAATTTCACATGTGTACACCATGTTGTCTTCTTGCAGAAGTAACTTTAATGGTGAGCAAACTAAATATTAAGAATTATTTTATTTTGAACATTTTACAAATTTGGGCCCATAAATATAACCTAAATATGAATTCAGACAGGTTGTATAAGGTAGTCATTTTTGATTCAAAGAAAATTTTTGAGTCAACTAACTGAATTGCTTAAAATATTTTTAACACAGTTAAATAAATAACTTGAATAAATATTTGGGCTTGAATATTTATTTAAAGTACAATTTTCAATTTTATTACAAAAATACCAATAAAATTTTTCATTCAGTTACAAGTTCAATAAATTTGAACATTATATTTGCAATGCTAACAGAAAATAACCATTTAGGCACAGAAAATTTAAATTTATAATTTCAGAACATAAATTTGCAAATTTTAAACAGTTTGGAAATTGTTTAAAATAGAAATGAATAATAACTTTAATTAAACACAGCAGAGTTATACACATAATTTGATGCAGTACATAACTGCATATTTCTTTAATTGTGAAATATGTAGCTCATATCTGAGAGGATATAATTTTTCTGATTCTCATTCACACAAATATCAGTATCATTTAAAATCATTAACAATTAATTGAATTTTTACAACATATACAAGTAATATATATATATATATATATATATATATATATATATATATATATATATATATATATGCCTTTCTAGATATAAAGTGATTTCTAAATAATACTTTTTAAAAACAAAAAGTGTCAAATTTATCTTGATAAAAACAAACATCTATAAAAAAAAAAAAAAAATTATATTTACAATTTAATTTGCCTTAAAATCTTTACTTTTATAATACACTGTTCTTAGTTTAAGTTTCAATTATAGTTGAAATTTTAATATTAATAATAAATGAAAAATATTATTAAACTAAATAACTTGGTAATAATTATTTCTAAATGTGAACATAATAAACAACAGGAGAGGCAATATATATAAGCAGAAAATGAGCTGGTAACGCATAAGTAGTTAATGCCAAATGTGTTATTATAAATACAGGGAGCAATTAAATTTAATAAATATTACCTATGCAGAAGTATATTAAAGTATCGAAGGAAATTTTATAATACTTACCAGTAACGTGTATGCTGACATCAGGAAGATTAACATACTTTTGAAATAAATCAAATTTAAATGAGGCAGCATGCATACCAGGAAGTTTGACGTCTAAATCACATACAAAATGAGGAAAATCCCAATCCTAAATATGAAAATTTTGTAAAATAGATTTATGGTTTTAAATTTAAGCAATAAATTCTATAAGAAGATAATATATTAAACATTTTTCATTAAATTAAAAAAAATCCTACAATTTAAGATGACAAAAATTAAATACTGAATTACATATTTCATAGTTAAAAAGCTGATATTTTTATAATAATGAGTTTCTTTAGCAAGAAAGCTCATGTGATATTGATGATAAAGCATAGATTTCTTATAAGTTAATTATGTTTGTAAAAGAGTCCTCACATTTGAAATTAAAAAAATTAATTTTAGCTACCACTATATATATGAATTTTGTCTTATTTTTGCAGTGAAAGTCCATGTTTATAATGTGAGAAATTTTAAAAAAATGGCAGTTAAAATTTTAACTAAAATGTTTAAAAAAAGCAAATTTATCTTCAGCTAATGATTTGATTCTCATAATAATGTGTAACAGGTGAAATATTATTCAATATTATTTAGGAACAATTGCAATGAAAATAAACATACTTTTGTTTTACCAATTTAAATTAATGAATGAATGACTGAAATTTAATAATTCAATCTTAAGTTAATTTCATATTATTTACATAATTTAGCTGGCATTCTTTCATAAAACCCATTTTGTAAACAATTATAAATATTCACAACAGAAAAGATTAGAAAAACTAAAAACTACCTATAAACCAAAACTTTTTTAAATAATATAAATATTAGCATTAAAAGCTATAATGCTTTATATTTTTTGAAAATTCAAAAGTTAGGGGCTTAAAATCATTCAGTGAGAAAATAGTTTTTATTTTAATAATTAGAAAATGTATATTCATTTATTCTGGGGAAACAAAGACATCAATACATTCAGAAGTTTAAAGGAATCTTCAAAATTACTCCCCCCCCCTTTTTTTCAATATTTTTACAAAAACAGCATTTAAAAATGAATGAGGAAATTTTTTTTGAATTTTTTTATTTTACAAAGGAAAATTTTTCTGAAATATTCAATTGTTTTCTAAAATGTCCTTGAAGTAAAATGGTTAAATATTTTGAGTTTCAACAATGTACAATAATAATTTCTCAAAGCAATTCAAACTGATAAATTATTTAGGATAAATTAATTTTATTAGATATATATAAGAAACAAAAAATTTTATTTCCAATTATATGAAATGAGAAATTATTTTTCAACTAACTTGCATCACTATTAATAAATCCATGACAAGTATAAAAGATGCAAGAAAAGCTCTTGAAAGTTCAGTTGTTGCAACAAAATCTCTGTTCAAGTTATCCCAACTAATGAGGTCACTAACAATAAGAGTAACAACTAATGCAGTCATAACAATAGATCCAGTCCAAAATATCACAATGCGGATACGGCCATGAGAGCGCCAGAATTCTCTGTAAGGTCTGGCCCAATTAGGATATAAATTATCTTGAAGCATCATGTCAGTGACCTATTTATAGGAAATAAAATTATATATGAAACCAAAAATATTATGAAATGTAATTATTTTTCAAATTATTCAGTTATAACATACAATAACATAATATTCAATGTAACCTTGATAAGACTTCACTCAATATACCTAAACATTTTAATGAATTAATAAGTAAGGTAATCATACAAATTCCTAACTAAAAGTTAATCAAATGAATGTTAAATTTTATTGCTAAATAAGTTATAATAAATTAAAAATGATGTATAGAAAAATAATTAATGTCTGAAAACAATTTAAAAATACTTTTATAAATTTACTTCAATGCTTATATAACAATATGTAACAGTATTAAAGGAAATATAATTTAATAAGTAAAAAAATATATTTTATAAATCATTAAAAAATTAAGAGTATTGGTTTTAAACCTTTATTTGAATTTTTTAAGCTTTCTACACATTTCATTTTCACAGCAAAAAATAATTAATTTTATTTAATTTTCCTTGATTTTTCCAAAATTAAACATTTTTAATATTTTTCTGAAATTTTTAGTAAACTAGAATTTTTTCAAACATTTTCTTCTAGAATTCTTTGAAACATTACTCAGACTTTTATCTCTCCATTACATTCTATTTTTTTCTTTAGGAGGTAGTTTAGTTAGAATTCCATTGGATTAAATAATCATTAAATGAGGATGGAATCACACTGAATGGCTTTACTAAATAAAGCTACTATAAAACTATATTTATCATGCAATTTGCATGCACCCATCCAGTTAAATATCTAAGCAAAATATTAAGTTTTAATAGTAGATGTGCATTATAAATTAAACAGAAATATTTTTAAAATAAAACTATAATTTATTTTATTTTTCAAGCAACTTTATAAACACAAATTACATAAATGCTACATTTACTGATAACACGAAGCAGTAGAAGCATCAATTTGTATAAGTTAATTTGTATAATAAAAAATAAAAATTTTTGTTTGTAGCAGAAAAATTGTTAATTTTGATCAGAAATTTTTAAAATGTAAAATAAATATTAGGATCAATTCAATATTCATATTAACATTAAGATTTTTGAATGAAGAATCCTTCCTAAAAATGTATGTATAAGTACTCTGTAATCAATTAGCATATTTTCCTATATATAATCCTCAGCAGCATATTATCTGCAAGACCTCTTTTTGTGTAAAGAGGGAGGGGGGGATATTGAATAATCAACAGCATTTTTTTTCCAGCAAATATTAAAAAATATATACTAGTAATAATGTGGATCTCAGATAAGACAAAAAAATATTGTTTGATTAAAAATATAATAAATTGTACAGAAAAAAATATTTATTAAACATTTGATTTGATCCACTTCATCGTGAAGTGTGGCAAATTGAGATTAATGCGTGTATATGCTTTGTTTTCCACTTTACAATAACATGTTTGTTGCAATTTTTTATTTACCTTCTCTATAGCTCATAGTTAAAAATTTGCTGTGTATCTTATGTGCAGATTGAATATACACTTTTGCTTCCATATGACAATATATGAACTTGGATATTTTTAAAATGAAACGTTTAAGGTCAAGACAAAATATGAAATGGCAATAGCAACTGTAATATCTTTCATAGGAACTGAATTCTTTCTTAAACATAATTGGACAAAACTAATTATAGATGAAATAAATCAGCTTAGTCATGGCACCACCTCTTATTTATTTTATAAAACATTAACAGTATTTCCCTCAAAACTTTATTGTAAGCTTTTCTGACGAAAAATGTTTATCAGATTATCCACTGCAGCATATAATATGCACAATGAAATTTGAAACTTTTAACAAATAATCCATTGATTATATACAGGAAAATACAGTATTTAAAAAACATTAAATAATTACCATTAGAATGTTACTTAAAAATTTGTTTCTTATTTAAATGTATTTATATTATGCTGTAGAAATCATGTAATACAATATAATATGAAAAAAAAATTTCCTTTTGTAATTGATATTTAAAAAAAGCATCTTTCTCAAAATTTTATAAAGTCATTTTTAATAAGCGATTTCTGAATAATGCAAAGAATTCTCAATAAGTGAAATGTTTTCAATGTATTTCCAAATATTAAGGGTAATTAATATATCCAATAATATTGAGTAATATTTCCAATATTAGTTTCAATGTGCTTTTAAGACTATAACATAAATTACTAAAAATTTTGATAGTTCTATTCACAACATATTTATACGTGAAAAAATATATAAACTTAATATTTCATGGCATGTGATAAATACACAATTAGGTTTTTTCCCTTATCTTCATTTAAGTAAAATATATTCTCATTTAAAATCTTATTTCCATTAAATTAAATCCTATGAGAACATATTTGTAGAAGCAAAATCTTCATCAAATATTATAATCAACTATTAAAACAATAATACTTAATAAATTTAATTTGAATAAATTTAGTTTAAAATAGTAAAAAGAATTATTGGAACAATAAAATATATAAGATTAAAATAATTACAAAATGCAAAAAAATACTAAATAATATATTATAAATTATTTTAAAAACAATATATAAAATTTTAATATTAAATGCAATATGTAAATTTTTACAATAACCATAATTGAAAATACATTTTTTAAAACAATAAATCCCAACTTAAATATTGTACAGGTCACATGTTATAAAAATATAAATATTTATTCAAATTTAAAATAATATTTCCAAATAAAGACAACTTATTAATGCATAAATTAAACTTTCAAGCCAATTTTCTAAGCTAAATTATGCATTAATTTCAATTTAATAAATAAATTAAATTTGCATAATAATTTACTTTCAAAATTTTAGTCAGAAAATTTTGAAAAGAAAATTTTGAAAAGAAATAGAATAGATATGGATAAACTGCATAATTTAAAAATCCAGATATTTTATAGCAATGCTCACACTAATGAGTAACATGTAATCAATATAGTCATAATTGTTTCAAATGTAACTTTGTTTATAAAATTCAGGCCAAGAAAATAGAAAATTATTTATTAAACTTCTCAAAGTTAAAATTTAGATTGGTTGGTTGGATTTTATGGCACAAAGTCCAAAAAGGACAAGCTGCACCAAAGATTAAATTTTAAAGAAAACCTAGTATAAAATCCAAGCTTAACATTAAAATGTTAGAATACAAAAATAATTGTATATTGTTTAATTAAAATCCTAATAAGTAAAATTTATAAAAGAAAAACAAGTGAAAATTAAAAAATTCCATTTGCGTAGCTTAAATAAAATTAATAAAACCAATTGCACTTAAAAAGGCAAAAAGGTTTCTGTGGGATGGCTCCCCCAATGAATCATACATGGTTAAAAAGTTAGTTGCAAAAAATTTAAAATGCTAAACGTTAAAATCAGGGCATGAAATTAAAATATGAAAAACAGTAAATGGTTCATCACACATTTCACACCAGGGATTCAATTTACTTAGAAATAGATGTCTGTGTGTGAAATGTGTGCGCCCAATACAAAGATGAGTTAAAATAACATCTGCTCTTCATAGCGTTAAAACAGATATTGATGTGACAGGTGAGAAAATAGAATGTAATTTATTGACAACTTGCATACTTCATGATTCCAGCTAAAGGGAATGTATAATACCCCTTCTCACATCAGAGAGCAGAACTGATGGTAAAATTTGACTTGATGCAGTCTTAGCAGCTGCATCTGTACTCTCATTATGTGACTTGGTATCCAACAAAATGAAATTTTGTAGTCCTTGCTAGCAAGGGATTCCAATACTCTGAAAATCCTAGACACAACAAAATGATTATTAAAACTACTGCCTCTCAAAGCTTCCAAAACACTCATGCTGTCAGTGTATATACAAAATTGACGATAGTGATCTGCATTCACCTGCTGAAGAGCATGGTATACAGCTGTTGCTTCAGCACTGAAGATGGAGCAGGATGAATGTAAGTTGTAACTAAAAGATGTATTATTCATGAAAATTCCCCAGCCAATATGTCCTACTGATTTAGATCCATCTGTGAATACAGGTCTATATAATTGATACTGACAGCAACGAGAAGTAAACAGCTCTTGAAAGACAATAGGAGTTGTGTCAGATTTTCCATATTGAATAAATAAAAGTAAGTGTCGTGTCACACAAAGGCAGGTGGAGTAAAGTGGTAAGGTGACTCAATGTGCCAATCACATAGATCAGTAAGAAACAGTTGTGTCTTAACTCATATGAGAAAAGGAGGGATGATCATAGGATGAGCATCATATAATCTTTTAAAAGAAGAGTTAGGAACCATGGAGAGTAGCAGATGATGAGGGGTCGATGTGATTTTATAATAGTAATTGAGAGACAGCTGCATTCGTCGCAAGTTTAATGGCAACTAATGACAAACCACATAGACTCTGGACGGGTGCTTTGCGGAATACACCAAAACATATCCTTAAAGCAGAGTGATGGACAGTGCCCAATTTAATTAAAATAGAAGATCTAGCTGATTCATAGACAACACAGCCATAGTAAATTTGAGATAAATTAATGACTGGTATCTTAGAAGGAGTGATGAGTGATCTGCATCCCCAGAAGTGTTTGAAAGCACGTTGAGGATATTAAGCAATCACTGACACTTCTTCCGCAGATATAATACATGCAGAAGAAACGGTCAAATATTATTCCCAGAAATTTTACCTCATTGACCAGGGGTACTAGAGAATTATTTATGTATATTCTGGATCATTATGTAGGTTAGTCTTCCCGCAGAAATGGACACAATAACTCTTGCTAGGAAATAGAGCATAGCCATTCTCAGCACACCATGCAGCAAGTTTATTAACAGCTATTTGTAATTGTCTCTCAATTAGCCGCATATTGGACCACTGACATGATATTTGCAGATCGTAAACAAACAATGTTCCATGAACAGATAATGGAAGGTGATGTAGAATGTCACTAATGTACAAACTAAAAAGGGTTACATTTAAAATTGAGCCTTGAGGAATACCCTCAAATAGTGTAAAAGTATTGGATGTATATGGACCAATACATACTTAAAAAACATGAGAGAATAAAAATTTTTGCAAGAATATCGGCAGATTACCCCTAAAGCCAAAATGATACAATATACAGAGAACTCCATATAGTCATGTACAGTCATATGCCTTCTCTATGTCAAAGAAAATGGAAACAAGATGATTTCTTTGCATGAAAGCATTGCATATTTGGGTTTCCAAATATGTTATATTATCTAGAGTTATATTATCCTTTACAGATGTCACTCTTATTCATAGGAATACATTTATTTTTTTCGAAGAACCAGTTATTGACCATACAATCAATAACGGGAAGGTTCTGAAGGATCCTTACCAGGCTTCAGAATTGGAATCACAATTGCTTCATTCCAAAATGATGGAAATTTATTTTCACTCCTGATCCTATTGAACAAAAGCAATCTTGATAGGGAGTCTTGATTTAAGTGTTGAAGCATGTAAGAGCCGATTCTATTAAGTCTTGGACGTGTTATTGGCCTGCTTCAATGCTTTCTTTAATTCCAACACCTGAAATTCGCTGTTATAAGGCAAAGCTTGTCTATGGTTGAAACGAATTGGTGTTCTTTTAACTTGACTCTTAATCCTGAGGAACAAGGGACTGTAAGAGTCAATGATTGAGACACTAGCAAAAGTTTCTCCAAGGAAGTTAGCTATATCTTAGGGAGAAGTGTGCACAACAGCTGCAGTTATTAAAACAGGAATAGAAAATTCCTTATAAATACCATTCACTGCTTTCACTTTTCTCCATAGCTGCTTACTGGTTGAGAAAGAAGTTATCAAAGAAACATAGAGAAATCAGGATTTCTCCTGACTTCGATGATGAAGTTTGCGAGCTAATGCTTTTGTTCTCTTAAATGGAATTAGATTTTCTGTTGTGGGGTACCTCCAAAATAATACCCATAACTTCCTTTGTTTATTATAAATTTCTTAGCAATCATTGTTCCACCATGGTTTGCAACATTTTTTTGGTGTACAAGAACTTTTAGGTATAGGTGCATCAGCTGCACATATAATTGTTTCAGCGATTTAGTAAATGGCTTCATCAATATCCTCGATCATAACCATTTTATCATCAACGATTGTCAATTATGTAAATAATGTCCAATCTGCCCGATTGTACACATAAGCAGGTAAACGTTGCTGCACAATACTACTTTATGTCTGAGAGATGACGGGAGGGAAATGATTGCTAATGTGCAAATCAGTTCCTACTGTTAAATTTAACAATGGTAGAAGTGAAGGAGAACAAATGGCGAAATCAATAGAATGAAATGTTCTTGTGGGTACATGGAAGTATGTTTTCTCGTGAATATTGATCAGACAGCGGCCGTTATCAGAAATAAATTTCTCTATCTGACGACCGTGAGAATTAGTATCATCACTTCCTCACAGAGAATTAGGTCCATTAAAGTCACCTAGTAACAAAAATAAAGTGGGCAGCTGATTTATTGATTCTCCAGTTCTCTTGATGGATGACATCATTTGGTGGCAAACACAAACTGTAATCAAACATGTTATGTGAATTCTCATAGCCACTGCCTGTAGAGTAGAGTTTAATGGATGGACAGTGCTGAGGAAGCCATTGGATGTTAATATACAAACACTACCAGACACTACACCATCGTCACCATAGACTTTTCTAAAGTTATTAAATCCATGCATGTTAATATTGGTAGACTTCAGGAAAGTTTCTTGAAGTGCCAAACATGCAGGATTATGAGCTGAAATTAGAGATTTGATGTCATCAAGATGAGAACGCAAACCATGGCAGTTCCACGAAACAAAAGAAATTATTGATTAATTTGAAAACTTCTCTCCCAGAGCTGGAAGGTATGTCACAAGACACCTCCTCTACGATATGTCATCGTCTGAGGGATGAAGAGAAACCGTGTCAGCTTCCAGGGATAATTCTTTACGAGTGGATCAGAAAGACTTAAAAAGGTCCTCCTAAGAGAACTTTAGTTTGTGAGTTTTCATGGCTTTTGATTTAGTTAATGGAGCTTTTCTTTTGATTGTGCTCAAAATGGAGGTTTTAGTTTTTGGAATAAGGTTTTGGGGTAATGTTGAAGGGGTAATCTCAGGAACAGTTTGTGTGCTACTGGATTTATATATTTTTCTGATGATGGTTGCATAACTAACTCCAGTTTGTAGAGTTCAAGAAATGACTATTCTTCTGGCTTCAGGATAGGAGATTTTTTTTGGTTAATCTTAACTGTGGCTATTTCTTTTTCTAGTATCCAGTGTGGATAACTTCGAAAGAGGATGGGAAGTCACCATGAAAGTTGACACATCTCCTTCGTTTTGCAAACTATTGAGGCAAACTCACCGCACATCGAGCGCAGGTGAGTTTGCCCCTACAAGCGCTATTCGATTGTCTGAAATGCTGGCACTGAAAACATCTCCCTGGGTTTGGAATGTATGGCCTGACGTTAGATTCATATATGTTGATTTGATATATTGTGGAAGGTCTGGAGTCGCAAAAGTCAAGATGAGAGGTTTGGTTCCAATTAACCTCCCATTCCTTCTAACTAGAATGCGTTTAACAAATCCCATGCTGAGATAATGCCATATGAGAAATTAAGATTACCTTGAGGCACAACAGTCACTTTCAAATTAGCCAAACAATGCATATTTGCAATAATGGCTGCTTGTTTATTTGATGCAACCTCCACTAGTAAATCACCAGATTGCATTTTCTGGATATTTTTCACCCCCCCCCAACTACTGCCGATATTCCCTTTGATATAAGAAAAGGAGAAACACATGAAAAAGCGCTCTCTTTTCTTTTAATAATATAAAATTTCGCTAAAGTTTTATTCAAAATTTGCTCCCGTGGGAGATAAGAAAAATTTGTAGTATCCATTTAAAATAATAAAATTTTGGGACCTGAAAGTACCACCACTATTGAGTCTAACAAAGGGACGCAGACCAGATGCACCAGTGCCAGTCAAGTCCTATACTCTAACAGTATATCCCTGTCATGGCTTCCACCCTTAATGAGTCATCCAGCAGATGTACTGATTGCTTGATCCATACAGCTGATAGATGTGCTGAGGACCAGAACACAACTCCTGTTTACCTGAAGCAGAGGTCAAAGTAATGTGTTGGTCTCTGAGAGCCTCAATTAGCAGGACCCTCATTTCCAGGGACACAGGTCGTTACACACAGCAAACATGTGAGTGATTTAGTCCCTAAAAGAAACTAATAGCAATAGAGCAGCGACAGCTACTCAAGGTGAGCCCTCAGTCTCATCAGAGGCAAACACAATGAGGGAGAATTAAGAAGAAATAATGTAGAAGAGAAGAGAAGAAAAGAAAAAAAAAGAGGACAGATCACAGGAGTACCTCGGGATTGTGACAACCATATTTATTTAAAAAAAAGTAAACTCCCTGAGGGGGTTTAAATTTAGAATCACTTATAAAGTTTATGTCACTTACACATCAAAATATGCTTTCAAATTTGTTTCCATTATAGTTTTCTTTTTTAGACTAACATTATGCTTCCACGCATTGAGATTTTCTACTAAACATATTTCTCTAAACAAGTAGATGTGAAATATGTGAGAAAGAATAAGAATAATAAGAGTAATCTAAAAAAATGACTCAATTAACAAGTGTTAAGAGAGGATTGGAACAATTTTCAATTAAACAACTCCAAATTCCTACATTTTATATTTTCAATGTAATAAAATATGCTCCTGCAAAACAAAAATGGAACATAATATTGAAAAGAGTGCTTGAAATTTTGATACTGAACTTCACATATTCTTTACATGATTGATTACTAACTTCTTATGACAACATTAAGTTATTTTCAACAAAGAATGTAATGTTTATTTATTAGTTTTGTGAGTTAGTTAAATAGTTTACATGCATTGAATTTATTAAGATTCCAGCTAAAGGATATTAACTTTAAAGATATAATTAAAGAGCCTTATAATTATGAAAAATATTCTTCAATTCAACTTAGTGAGATAAAATTAAAAATGTATATAACTTTGACAATAAGGAAACATATGTTTACCAAACAGGATATTAAACTAGACAACTATAAAGGTTTATAATGTTTTAGTAAAATAGCAATACTCAATTGTGTGCTACTGGAATATTCCATTCTTAACCACATAACCATCAGAAATCATAATTTCAAGTTATTTTCTTCTCAAAACATGAACTTTATTTTATTCATATCCCATTTCAATGATTTGATAAAGAATTTTA
>JAPDSC010104984.1:194546-224137 GCA_026290005.1 Latrodectus geometricus | reverse complement strand
CACAAGCAGCTGCCTTCATAAATGTAGCATTTGTTATTCCCATGTGAGAATTAATATAGAATTTACGATTTTGATAATGTCCAGATACTAAAAACCAATTATATATTTTGGAAAACATAAAAATAAACATCAAAGATGTAAGAAACATGATCATCCAAGTTCCTTGCTCATCTCGAAACATCTTGAGGCGAAAAAATCTATCTAAAAAACAAATAAATAAATTGATTTTCCTTTTCAATTTGACATAAAAATACTAGAATAAGGAATGCATAATCACAGTATAAATGTGATATTAAAGAAATTCAACAAGAATTTACATACTCAACAGTAATTATATTAAAGGATTTTAATAGATTCACAACTTAAGGATACCTATTTAAATAGTTTTAAAAAATTATTTTTCTATATTGCTAACACAAATATAATATTTAAAATGATAACATTCTATATTTATAAATGTTACAATTTCTTTTAGAACAAAATTTTCAATAAATATCAATAGTTAAAAATGATGGCTTTAAAAATTAAAAGTACACAGTTAAACATTACACAAATAAATCATGAAATTTTATAAAAATAAGTTTAAATCATAAAATTTTATTTATTAATTAGATTCAATGTAAAAAAGATATGATGAAATTAAAGATTTAATAAAAATGTAATTAGTAAAAGTTAAAATCTATATGATTTTCAAATAAAAAAATGGTGCATTTCAATGTTTCTAATATATAGCTGAAAAGTGTCAATTTACATTTGCTTTTTCCAAATATTTATGAAAGATTACATCAAATTTTATGTATAGAAAAAAGGCTTAATTATTACATTAATATTTGTAATTATCAAGCTTAAAATATTTGCAGAAGAGAAACAGAGACTAAAAAGGGTTGTGAATGTTTACCCATATGGCAAATAGTATTCAGCTAAAATACAATTGTAGATTTCTTTTAAGTTATTTGAATATAAAATGAACAATAAAATAATTCTTATGCAGCATAACATAAAATACTTACTTAGAATTACATGATGTATCAAGTACTTTCCAAAAATACAACCACTTATTATAGCAATAACCCAAAGTATAACTTTCAATGTACACCATGTCCATTGTGGAGGATATTTTGTAGCCACAAAAGAAAATACATTTCCAACAACTGGTATTTCACTTTCTGTATGACTATGAGAAACTGGATCCTCAGCAAATACCAAAAAATTGCAAAATATCACGAAATAAGATACAAAGAGGCGAGAATAAGGGTGTTGGAAGTAATATCTGAAAATAAAAATATTTCAGTTAATAATTTTAAAAATGAAAATACAGTTAATTGTGGGAAAAGTATAAGGTAATATTTACGTAAAAGAAAACATTTAAACTGCTAGTTTCCACTGAAATTTTCTCAACATTAAAAATTGCATATTAAATACATAATTATTTTGATAAAACATTTTGGTTTCTTTAAACAAGAGTCCAGTTCTAATAAACAAATATACTTATGAAAAAGAACTTAGTTAGACGATTCCAAAACTGTTATTTTGACTGCAATCAGATTTATAGTTAATGCAAAGAGTTAACAATATCAAAAAGAGATATAATGCTATTTTTCAGGTTTTTCTTTTAAATACCATTTTTTTTGGTTGAAATAATGAATCTAAAGTAAAAACATGTTTAATTATTTTTGTAAAAAATAAACTTTCACAATTGTTCTAAGTTGTATGATCTATTTTCTATCTTAAATTTCATTGTAAATGCAATGAGGAACAATATGAAATGTTTTTGTGTCAATTTGGCATTATTTGCACCAACTTTTTTGGTTGACAGGATTGTGCACATGAGGCTGATTTGATCAAAGCATACTATTAAAAAAAGAATTTTAACTTCTGAAAAGAACTATATCCTAAGTAACATATGAACTTTGAACTGAAGGCCAGAGTACTAAGCACTCAACAGCTAACTTAATTCTATATCTAAGGATATGAAATCAATAACTTAACACAAGTAATTTCTATAAAATGTATTGAAAATATCATTTTATTTAACAATTCTTTATTAGATATCAACCATAACAATCTTTTAGTAATTTTTACATCAGATACAAAAGAATCCCAAACTTGTCAAATTGCTTTTAACATAACTAAAACTGAAATATAATTATATAATTTCTTGTTGAAAGGAACTAAATAAAGGAAAATGTTGCACAACAAGACATATTGAATTGATAATGAATGTTTATTTAGAGATACTGACTTATCAACTGTATAGATTTTTCATGAAAAGTAATTTATACACTTAAATATCAAAAATGCTATGTGGCTTAATTATTTAATCAAATTTATTACTTAGTTATTACCGCAATTTGGTAATCCAAAATAAATACCAAAACCCTGAAAAAAGTTTTGTACAGAATATTTTATAAATATATAATTAAGTAACAATAATGTTGAACATAAATATCAATAAAAAAGCTCACATGCTCATCGTCTAGATACGTATCTCAATTTCACCACTTTCTTTACACAACATCAATCTTATTTGATGATTTTTTATTCAGTGTAATTAATGTAATCTTTTTTCCCCATTTTCACAATTTATAATTCTGGTAAAATATTTATACAATAACAAATTTAGGTAGATTATAATTTAACTAATGTTTGATTATATTAGCTAGAAAAAAAATTGCTTTTTCCCTTGAAGTACATAAGCTTTATTTTAATAATAATTGATTTGCAACTACCCTTAATTTGCATCTTAATCATTGTTAAATCTTTTAATTTAAGATAACTTTTTAATTCTTAACTTCCACTATTTTTTCACCTTGACAATTTATTTTACTTACAGAAAATGACAAAAGAAATTAATCTAATATTGGAAAACTTTAAGGGGAGAGGGGAATGATGCCAAAATATTGTGCACTAAATTTTTTAAAAATATTTATGATAAAGAGAAATCAATAGATTTAAGTATTGTTTCTTATTGGTATGTAAAATGAAAATATACAGATCAAGAACACAGAAAATGGTATATTTAATGATAATGCTTATAATTTTTCCCTTTTTAATGATTGTTAGAGTTTTCACACTGTTTCAAGAATGAGAATGCTAGTATTATCACAAGAAAAAGAAAATTTTAAAATAAATACCTTTAAAATATGGAAAATATTTGAAATTTTGTAGTATTGCAACATTTTTGCAAAATTTAAAATTTTATATGATGTAGGAAAAGTAAGAAAACTATGTAGCCCACAAAATTTTTTTATACAGCTGTATTAATTAAAAAATTATTTAAAAACTAAAAAGGTAATGATTGGTTCATATAAATAAAGGATAAAATGAAAGACTAAAATCGTTCTGTTTTTAAAAGATGGTATCTAAAACCAAAGACTTAAAAGATAAAGGGATACGATTTTCTTTCCAAGCACTACTACACAACAGCAAACATTAGAAAAAAAGACTGCATTTCAATTTCTAAATTATTTTAGCAATAAACTTATTGGAAAAATAATTCCCATAAATTCCTTTTTTTTGAAATACCTTTAATTGAACCTTTTTCTTTCAAATCAATTACAGAAGATCCCAAATCTACATTTGTTTTAGACATTATAATTAGGGTTATGTGAGATCTGGAAAAGATGATATGAAAATTAAAAGTAAATTAAAATAAATAAGATTTGTAAGTACAAATATAAAAAACAATAATGTACAGTATTGTACTTTGTATCATGAAATGAAAATTATGATAAGTTTGAATAAATAATTAAACAATTTCTTTGTATTGCTAACAATGAAATATGGATTAATGAGAAATAGTGATTTGTAACAAAGTACTAATTTTGCTACCATAATACTTGTTCTTATTATCAAAAATATAATACATTTTGTTATTTATTTTGGTAATAAGATTGGTCAGATGAAATAAAATACTCAAATTTTATCTCATCACAAGTGTAAATAAACAAAATAAAATTTCTGGAGAAACAGAATCAAATATGGAAATGAATGAATTTAATAAAATAAAAGATTACTTGGAAGCACTAAAACTGAGCTTAAGACTTCAGTTTTTGAAAAAAGCATAAAAATTCCTATTGAAAAATATGTTTGTAGAAAAAGAAACTAGATACAAATTTTAATTAAAACAATGTTAAAGTTGATTCCTAGCTTATATTTGGTACCATTTGGTTTTTTTGGCCTCAGTGATAAATTGCAAAATTATTAAAAAAATTGCCAAGCTGTGCTCTTCAGAGCAGCCACAATTGATTTTGTTTTTGACTTCCACTTACTAAATTTAATCAACCTAAAAATATTGTAATGACCTTATTACAATTTAAATAGTGTAAAATTTTTTGACAAATTTTTATGGTACTCTTTTATCCCTCATTAAATCACCGCAGTCAATCATGAAAGCAATTACTAAACAATTTCTGTCGGAAATAAACTTTGACGTTTAAATAAATTTAATAAATGATAACTATTTAATTTTAGACTTATTGCAAGATTTGTATTAAACAGTCTTTTGTCATTGTGATTTTTTACATAAAATTTGAAATATCAAATGAATAATTAAAATTTTTCGTACTTTTGTATTAGTGTCACCAAAGCCAATTTTACTATTTAATTTATACACAAAAAAGTAAATCATGATATTGCAACAATATTATTTTTAAATAGGGAGCTGAGCAAATATTTCAGCAACTGAAAATTCACTATCATCTCATTCATAGAAAAGAAACTGAAGAATAAAATATGCTGCAGTAATGGTAATATATAAGTAACATTTTTTTTTTTAATATCAAATGTTCATTACCAATTGACAGATAATTATGGTAAATACCTAATAATGGGTAATGCCCCATAACATCTACTGTAAAAATACATCAATGTACACACAGGAAATTATTATACAGTTAATAAGTGCAGAATAAAATTTCTTGTCATACCTGAAATCCTTCTCTATAAAAAAATTTTGAGTGACTTGATGTTCTGAATCTCCAATAGAATTTCGTGAATAATAATCTGCTTCAGAATGTTCTTTTTCTTGTTTGAGTTTTTCAGCAGGTAAAGGGCTCACAACAAGCCTAGCATCATTTCTGAATTTTGGTGTATATAAATGATGATTAGGTGGAAGGCGTGGTGATGTATAATGTCTACGACAACTGTCAGCTATTTGTTCATTTTTTGAACTAATGAATGCTTGACAATACCGTTCTTCAAGTACTGAGGCACGAGGTCTCTCAACCTGTTGATGAGGTGATGGAGGGCGCTGAATGGAAGATGATTGTGGCAACACAGGAGCAGGTGTTTCGAGACTTGTTGATAATGAACTTTTGGCACTGTCATCAATGTATTTTATGTCTTCAAGGTGACTTTCTAAGGGAGATTCAGATTGGCCTATTTGAGAATCATTTGAAATGCAACTATTCTTTCGTGATTTTGAAGGTGGACCTTTTCCTTCTTCAGAATCTAACTTGGTCTTGATAGGAATGGCATCAGACTTAGCATGATATTTTCTCGGTGCTTTACAGCTGGCCCATGGACGCAGAAATTCAGCTTGAGCTCCAAACTGTGTCGTAGATCCTTCATATTCTTTTTTAGAACAGCGTTCTTCAATATTCTGAATCACTTTGGCTGTAGTTTCTTCCCAAGCATTTTTATCAATGCTCAATAAACAGTCAGCTGTATTGTCTTCGCCATCCATTGAATATCAAATACATGTTATTCAGGCATCTTGTTTAATGCCTGCCAATGAGGCAAAATGAGTTACTTTCTTCATTTGGCTTTATGCATTCTGCTTCTGAATACTTTTTCTTTAAATTTAAAAAGAAAACTATTGGTTTTTGCCATTAAGTAAAAAACTGAAAGAAAAAAAAAAGTTTTGTACTTAAAAAAACTTTTTAAAAGTATATGAAGTTAAAAAAAAATGCAAAATTTATTTGAATAAATATTTGCATTCTAGCCTTAATTAAATATTTTTTTAAATCATTTTAACATAAAATAAGTAAAAACTTAAATTTCCCTTTTATATAAAAGCATATTTTAAATATTTATTTTCCTATAATATTCTTAATAAAACATTTTAAAGTTATAATGATAGCAATTACAAATTTAAGTAAAAAAGAAAATATAATTTAGAAATTATTTTTATAAAGCAAAATAACTTTATATTTTATATATAAATTGAGATATATATAAATAATGGGCACTAGGTCATATAATGAATGAATTTCATTTATTTTGATAAAAGTAATTTTAGATATACTGAAAAATTATATCTAAAATGATATGTTGTTTGAACACTAACATAAATAATAAAGATTTAACTAATGTACTTATCCAAAATAAAAAAAATAGAAAAATTTTCTTAATAAAGAAACAACATTGATCATTAATAGTTAAAAAAGTTATGATATAAAAAAAAAAAAAAAAAAAAAAAAACTAAAACTGAACACATTTCTATGATCATGTGATAGAAGGAATTAAGAATTTATTTTTTTCAGTTGATAATGTAAATATTGTGCTTATTAAATTTTGATATTGATTTTAATAGTTTATACAAATTAATATAATCACAAAAGTTTATATTTAATAGTTCCAGACATCATAATTACAAGATAATGTTAACTATTTTGAATTTTTATGAATTAGCCTATTTATTATTTTCCTTGAAAAGATGTTGCAATTTAGTTATCACACTCACATTGTAATTTTCATTAAATTTAAGCCCACATTTTATATATTTAAAACATGCAAGTTTTCAATTTATGATAAAAAAAATTGGAATATTAAATAAAATAAAATTTTTAAATATTTGGTTTAAAGAAAAGATAAGTTAATTGCTCTGTTGCCTCTCTAATTCAGTGGGGAGGGGGAATCAAAATTTGTAGCAGCAACACACTTTTCAGGAAAAACGATTTAAAGGAACACTATTATACTAGCAATTAGTAGATAACTTTATGTAACTAAGTTCTGCTTCATAGAAGCAATATAATAATTTAACATTTTTAAGTTAAGAAATCTGACATACAATTTGGAAACAGATATAAAATTTATAATTTTAATAAAAAAAGGTACTTAAATTTGTCATTAATATAATTAGAAAAACACATTTGCTTACTTCTGTCAAAAGAAGATTAAATAAACATATAAAACTGTGCTCATGTACTATTTGAACACACACAGAAGTAATTCATAATTTTAAAATTATTAATAAAATTTTTCTCTTTACATATTACACATTTTTTTTTATTTTTATAGAATAGCTTTTAAAGAGCATAAATAAAATAGAATATATTGCAACACATATAACTTTATAAACCTACTGAAAGATAGAAAATAAATTTTCAAAAAAACAATAAAAGCCCTTATCTTATTCAACAGTTTATATTAATTTTTAATAAATTATATCCCTATTATTTAACTAAAACTATTGGAAAAGATAATCGTGTAAAGAGATCTTAGATTTTTTGTAAAATATATTGAGAAGGATTAATATCATATAAGTTAGTATTTATTGTATTCTAAATATTTTCATGATTCAAAGCACCAGGAAAATATTTAAATAAATAATGTCAAGAAATTATATCAGGGATAAAAATTAATTTTCGGTACAAACAGAAATTAATAATCATGGTAAATATTATGTAATTTTGTATTTATAAATACAAACTTTTTGAGATGTGTAAAAATTATGATACATAAATTATAAGAAAAAAATACAAATGAAATTAACTGAAAAAAACAGCTGTAAAAAACTGTTGATAACTTTAAATTTACATCAAAGAAACTTAAAGACAATTTTCATACAAAATTTCGTCTAATACGACATACAATTTAATTTTAACACATTCAATAATACTAATTTGAAAACCGAAACTATTATTTTATTATTTAATAACAGAGAATATAATAGAATTTATGCTCATAAATAAACACAATAATAAGTAATATAATATATTAAATTTGTATGTTGTTTAATATACTTGCCAGTTTATAATTTGGTAAAAAATTTTCGTTCGTGAGAACAATACGAAACTATCTTGATTATGATTATTTCAGAGAAAAAAATGTACAAAAATTAAAAACTGAGGACTAATATCTTTCTAATTTACATTATATATAAATTTGAATAAATATTTTCAAACATTTCTTAGTTTAGTGTAATTTCAACATTACTTAAATGCGATCTTGAAAACATTTCGGCATTTTCGGTTTTCCACATTCACAACAACAGTGTTGTTGCCAGTTCTCTCAAAATTTCTAAATAAATTCTGAAATATTCACATGTTATCCATAGAGACGTAAGCTAGATGTTGTTAAAATATATGTTAACAATAATATAAGATAGTAAGTAAAGCAGAAAGCATATAAACTTTTAGTTGTAGTGTAGACGTATTGAAATTATTCAATATGGATTAATCATTGATATTTCCAATTGCTGTAATGAATACTTTATTTACAATTTTGTAATTAGTTGTTCAATTTTCTGTCATAAAGTATGGAAGAAGAACAAAGAAGTAGGCACCGGGGATTGTTGAAACAATATTATGGTTTTAACGATGATAACAAAGAAGGGTTTGATCCTTATAATATAAATGCACCGGAATTTAATCCTGACTTATATCTTCACAAACTATTAAAAGAATGCAGCTTAAACAGCTTGATGCAAAAGGAAAATCAAATATTCAGGCAAATTCAATCGTTAGATAGTGAAATGCAGACGTTGGTATATGAAAACTATAACAAATTCATTAGCGCTACAGATACCATTAGAAAAATGAAAAATGATTTTAAGAAAATGGAAGAAGAAATGGATTGTTTGTCTTCCAATATGGAAGTTATTACAGAATTTAGTGCTAATATTTCTAATACACTACAAGGGAGGAGGCAACAAATATCAAAATTGTCTGGAATCCATGCATTACTAAAAAAACTACAGTTTCTTTTTGAACTGCCACCAGGCCTAAAAATGTGCATTGAAAATGGAGCATATGGACAAGCAGTAAGATACTATATGAAAGCTCAAAAAGTTCTTGAACAATATAAACATATGCCATCCTTCCATGGAATCCAAAAAGATTGTGATGTTCTCGTTGGTGAGTTAAAAGTGAAGTTACGTGAACAATTTAAATTGAAAGATGCATCTTCAAAACAATTAGCAGAATGTGTTGACTTACTTTTACAATTAAATGAACCAACAGAATTGTTATGTGATGATTTCTTAGCACATGCAAAAGAAAAATTAGATGCAGATCTTTCTGAATTAAAATCCCGGTTAGAAATAACATCTAGTGGAATAAATTTTACCAATATGGCTGCTACCATTGAAAAAAATGAAGATGTAGAGGAGCGAAATATGGATATTCTTGAATTTATCGATTTCAGTTATAATAATTTTGTCTGTAATGTTTCACTTGTTGTTGCATCTTATTGGGATTTATTTTTGGCTCAATCTGGAAATAATGAAAGTAAAAGTACACTTAATAAAAATGTTCCCTTAGATAAATTAGAAAATTTTGTTAAAGGATTAATGGATCAATATTTCAATTTTATTTCTATAAGATTTTCTCAAGAGAATACTAGCATTGACAATGCTATTCTTGTTAGGGCATTAGACCGCTTTTACCGAAGAGTTCAAGCTATGAATAGACTTCTACCTCGAATAGACTTTACAGTACAGGGAATAGAGATTGTAAAAAAAGTTGCAAAAGATCGCTGTGATTATTATTTAGAAAAATTGAAAGAATGTTTTTCAGCTGCTATGATTAATATGAGGCAAAGCATACTTGCTCCTAGTAATGTGGGTCAAGAAGGCATTAACAGTTTTATTGACATTCTGAATAAATTTGAAATGCAAATATCATCTGCCATCAAAACAGCAGAATCTGATCTACAGTTATTTGTATCTGGCGATGTTTCTTTTACAATGAAAGTACATTTTAAAGATGATTTTAGCAGAGATTTTGTACGTGAAGGAGTAATAGTTGCATTTTTAAAGCATATAAATGAAACATGCCTGGAGTTCTGTGATAATAATGAAAGGAGCACTGCGCCTGCACAACTTATCCTCTTACTCTCTCGGTTCTGTCTGAATTCCGAGCAATCTTCAATTAATGATTACATTTCCTCTGTGGATGGAAATTTTTCTATTCTTAGTCATAATGCTTTAACAAGTGGATCAGATTTGTGTGCAGAAACCAAAAATGTTGCACAGACACTCTTGAATCACTTTGTAAAAATTCAAGGCTTAAATATATCTCAAATGTTAAGAAAAAGTGTAGAAACTCGTGATTGGTTGAATGCTATAGAACCAAGGAATGTAAGAGCTGTTATGAAGAGGGTGGTTGAAGATGTTACTGCTATTGATACTGAAGTTGGACAGTTGTATGAAGAAGGCATTCGGCATGAAAGAAGCAGTGATTCTAGCAGAAGAACATATCCAAGCACCGGAAGATCTCATAGATCAAAATCCTATAATATCTATGCTCCAAGTACTGTTGATAATAGTTTGATGAGTAATATACAAAAGCTGTTTTCTGAGAAAATTGAAATATTTAGTACTGTTGAGTTTTCTAAAGTATCAGTCATGACTGGGATTATAAAAATAAGTTTAAAAACTTTTCTAGAATGTGTACGATTAAGATCTTTCAGTAAATTTGGTTTACAACAGGTTCAAGTAGATATCCATTATTTACAACTCTATCTTTGGCATTTTGTTGCTGATGAAAACTTAGTTCATGTTTTATTAGATGAAATTATAAGCAGCACTGTTAATAGATGTTTAGATCCTGTCTTAATGGAGCCTAGTGTAGTTGATGTCATTTGTGAAAGAGGTTAATTATAAATATGTGCACATATTTATTGTAACTGTTAAATCTTGAAATATTAAGTTTGTAACATTGTGTTTGTGTAGTATTATTAACTTATTGAATTCAATTTTTGAAATTGTATATAAATCACATTATAATTTTACCATGACTATATTATTTAGTTTATATGTTGATTAAATATAAACTAATTTAGAAATTAACAAAATGTCTTTATAAATAATTCAAGATATTTTGTAATAAATTATTGGGGAATTTGGAGTCATATATTCAGATCCTTTACTAAGATTGTTTATATTTAAATTTAATTTTAGTTATTTTCAGGTTAAAGTTTATTTAGAAAATCTATATATAGTTAGTTATTCCAAAGCAGTGCTAAATGTTATGTTGGATTTCCTGATTTATAGTTAAATAATAAATGAATTATATACAAATTTTTGTTAATAAAATATTTCATAATGAAACATTAAAATTTATTTCATGTATTAAAATTTCTTTATTAGTGAGTTATAATAATTTAGAAAAAACATAAAATGCAGTCTACAGAATTAGTTTCAATGCATATTTTTTTTTATTGAAATGTGATAAAAAGGTTTCTTCTAACAATATCAGTATATAAAAATGTTCAATTAATTAGGAGCAAGTTTATGAATTTTTAGATTTTCTCATTCTTTAATCATTTTTAACATAAATTATAAAAATGAAAATTTTACTGGGAAAAATGTATGCATTTTCTGTCAATATCTTGAAATTCTTAAAATATGCTTTGATTTATTTACCAAATAATTTTGTTGTATGTATGCTATCAATCCAAAAGTATCCAGAGAAGAAGTGGATTTATCAGGTGATGTAATTTGATATGAAACTGAAAGCTGTGAAAATGTTAGTAGTTATTTGTCTGATCAAATTTATTTACAATACAAAGTCAAGAGTTTAGTTACAATAATTGCATTATAGTAGGATGCCATCTTTGTGGGAAATCAATAAAGTTCGAAACATTTTACAGAAGCTAAAATCCACTATAGGTGGTGCAACTATGAAGTAAAAATTTCAAAACAGTGAAACTTTAGGTGGGAAAAAATAGTGAACCAACCATAGAATTCTGACATGTGTTGTGAGAAAGAATTTGCATTTTTTATTGGTAAAATGATTTTTCATAGTTAAAATAAATTCTAAACTTCAAGTGTGAATCTGGGAAGCAGGATCATTTGTTGAAAGTTAAAAAACTTGGAATTCCATTCTCATGCAGCTGTCACAAGCCAAACATTACTTCTCAAAGACACATCATTTGAGATTGTGTTAAGCTCACTGGATAGTGAAAAAATGTTTTGTGGAGAGATGAATTTCTTAATAATCTTGATAGATGCATATGAGTATATATGGCAAATGTTCTGTATATATAAGAACTGCTAAATATACAAATATTTCTAAATTGTTTATATGCTGCATACTAGGACAGTTCATACTGAAGTTTTATTAGTAACAGGAAGTTAATATTAATGTTTCTGTGGTACAAAATACAGCACATGTAATTATTAATGATATTTAGACTGCAATTGTGAATTCTTAGAAGTACTTATTGTCTACTACTTTTACACAAAAGGTAAAACTTAACTGGTGAATTTTTTTTTTCAAGATTTAGCCAAAACATTAGGACACATTTTATATCACATAACTTACCCATAATACAAATAGACTTTAAACTTACTGTTCAAAGTTTTAATTGTGTTGTGTGACAGAAAAATGAAGTGTAAGTTGTGTGACAGAAAAATGGATCGAATGACAAATTTCATTTAATGTTTTCATTTAAAATTGCATGTTTTTAAGGAAAAATAATTACAAAAACTTCTTGCTCTCTTTCTCTCTAGAGCTTTAAACTTAACTATGGCATGAATGTATCAAGTTGTCTATTCACATGAAAAAAAGATATTCTTTTTAATTTAGAAAATTAAATTTAATGTTCTGGTCACAAAAACGTGATTTTTTTACCAGAAAGTAAAAATTCCTCTTCAACCAATAGAATTAACTACATTTTTAAACAAATTTTTATCTTCCATTGTTAAAAGACATCAAACTGAGGAACCTTGATGCATAGGATGCTACAATGTTTTAATACACTGATATGAAGTCATTAAATATTGAAAAGCAATAAAGGAAGCACTATTTTTCCTACTATGGCAGCATGTATACTAGGGAATAAAAATTATTAAAAAAAATCAAGTACTTATTAATGTGGGAATAAACTTGTTACAACATTAATGTTCATGTGTTAGCTATTACTTAACAATAACAACTGAGAAAACATAATTTTCTAAATTAATACAATTTAGGGAATGAATAGCAAAAAATTTTTAAATGGGCAAAAATGAACTTATTTCAGAATTGAATTCTCAATAAAAAATATAACACTAAGGTATTTTTGAATAGCCATTATAATATTAAAAGAATATTACACTATCTAGAATAATTATTGGTTATTTAAACAAGAAACAAAAATAAAATTAAGTCATGTGTAAGAATTTTATAAAATTTCTTTGAAAATTAACTTAAAATTTATTTCAAAATACTTTTTATATTAACATGAAATATTGTGATCACAATTAGGCCAATCTTTAGTTTGTGGAATTTTTAAAATTGTTTCTGAATTCAAAAAGCTAATTTGCAACAATGCCCAATTTTTATATGTATGAATAAAATAATAGTGTTATGTTTATTGTATAAATTATGTGGAAACTCTTCATTTACTTTTCAGAAATATTTCCTCAACGTGAATAAGATTAAGGAAAATTCATTAAAATTAATCATTTCATTTATAAATATTGGCTTTTAAATTGATTGTATGATAATTCTTATAAATTTTAATTCATAAAAAATAATTTTAGAATAGAATAGTGAATTTAATATGCAAGATTTTTCATTGAAAAGTACTCATCTGAAAAATATTAGTTTATCTCACTAGTATATGTAGATCTGCAAGCTGACATTATCAACTGCATTACAAAGGAAAATTTTAATCGGATGAGAAACAACTTTTATCTAACTTTTTCAAAAAAAAAAAAAAATTTAATAATTAAATCAGAACAGGTGGTCATTAATACCCTTTCAGTTTTCAATATATCAGGATTCACATAATGATTATTTTTAGAAAACAAACATTATTTTATGGTTTGGTTATTTTAGTCTAAATGTGTATGAAAAGAAAAAAAAAAAATTTACTTTTGAAACATGAAATGAGTATCTGACAGTATTTCAATTAAAAGTACATGTAAATGTCTCAAAGTACATATATGATAGCACTGTGCTAATATTAATATCCAAATTTTTAAAATAAAAACTTATACAACACTGTTTTAAAAATATTTTGTATATAAAAAAAGAGTAATCAACAGTTTTATTTCTCATGTGGTATTTTTAAATTATGATTATGTAAACTAGTCATTATTATGGAACTATATTAATAAAAATATATTAGATAATACACAATTTATAGTAAATATTGCATTTTTTCTTGAAATATTTAAAATATCTTATTAAGTGCAAGCTCAAAAATGTAAGAAAGCTTAAAAATTCAAAATTATGTACTCTTAAATATAAAACATTTTAATATTTAATCCTTACAATATTATACATTCCTTTATTCCTTTCATGTATCATTAATATTCCTTTATTATCGTTAATAAATCAAATTAAAAAATAATGCAAATTGAGATAAAATTCTGTCGCAATTTTGTTTCTATTTTACATTTTTTATTCAAATTACATCTTACAATAAAAAAATTAATAACTTAGATATAAAAGAATTTCCAAATAAACTATAAAACTAACAAAAATATTCTATAAAATTTATCAAAACCACAAAAATATAAATCATTATTGATTGAAATAAAATAATCAGAAAATGGTAGCTTTACCTTTCAATTGTAAGTAATAACTGTTAATTCACTCTATCTAAGTTAAAAGATTTTACTTAAAATCAAATTAAGTTGAGAATTAATAGATACATAGGGGATCATAGATCATACTGTAACAATAAAATTGTTTGGAATTTTTTAATGATTAAAATATAATTACCTATTTTCAAGGTGTTGAAAAAATAATTTCTTAAATATTTGACTTTTCAATTTTTTATAATCTTTCTTGAAATTCTTTGCAGATTTTATTTATTGTATTCTTTTCTGATAATGAAGACTGAACAATAAGGACTCAAAATATTCTATGTATTAAATAATTAATTATAGTTAATTGTCTTAATATGATTATGTGAAAAGAAGAAATAAAGCAAATTCAGAGTGTAACAAAATTTAATAAACTGCTCCAAAAATGTTTCTTTACATTAAAAATTCTGCTGCATAAGTAAAAAATTCTGATACTTATCATTTTTTATATACTCTAATAAAGCAATGATTAATACAAAAATATTTTTAATATAAACATTTATAAATATATAACCATTCATTTATATTGTTATTGTCTGATTAATTTTCAGCAAATTATCTTCACTCAGTAAGTCTACAATAGCTAAATTTGGAGAACGTATGGAATGATAGGAATTAATGGGCTCAACTTTCTTTCTTCTACACACGTAATCAATAATTGTTTTGACAAGACCATTTATAATACCTGTTAAAAACAAAAGAAAAATCTATTAATTTTTCAAGCAAATAAAATTCAACCGAATAACTAAATAAGCCAAAGAAATAAAATTTAAATTTTCATATTCAGGTTAGTTATTAAAATATATTTTTTATATTTTAAATTCACATCTTAATATTTAGCAACATTCATTATTTTTGTGTATTATATCCATCTAAAATTAATAATTTGGGACAGTAAATTGTGAAATATATTTAACCTTTGAAGGGTAGTCACAAATTTTCAATCTATTGTTAGTTAAAAATTTAAAAGCTAATATCATTAAAAATAATGCCATAAGTTTATTCAAACTATTTTAATGCTAAAAATCAATTTATTTTTAGACATTAATTTTTTTTATTGAATTATAATAAAATAATTCATTGAGTATAGATCATGTATAGAGAATTCTTATTTATTACTAATATTTATAATATGCTAAATGTAAAAGATGAAAAAAACCAAAATTTAACTTTTATTATTGTAGTCATAAATAAAAAATCAAAAAAATTTCATTATGAAAGAAAACAATGCTTTATCAAACCAAATTTAATGTTTTAAGTTTTAAATGTTTAAAATTTGAGAGGAAAAAGTAAAAAGACTTAAGTATTTGTAGAAATGCGGATTTAAATTTAGGGAAAGATAAATTAATTGCTAATTTGATACAAAAGCTCATTTTAGCACACAATATTATTTAAATTTATTTTATTTAATAATGTTAATTATTTAATAATAATTTGAAAACTAAAATGTAAGTGAATTTCACTTGATATCAAGCAATCAAAAATGAATTAAATCAAAATTTTAACAAGGTCATCAAATTCAGAATAGTACTTAATAATAAAAATATAAATATTAGTGAAATGAATATTTAATGTTTTTTAATAGTACATGCAATTTTATAGCATTTATTTTTATACGAACATGTGACAATGGAAATGATATAAGTAATTATGAGTTTATTAATGTCATGAATTAACAATATACAAAATAATATTTATTTTTTACATGGATATATTGTTCAACCAACAACTTTTTTCATGAAATCGAAAAGATGCCAATTTCTATTACATTACATTAATTTCTATAGAATGATAGCCCTTTCCTCATAATAGCCCCCATTCTTCATAATAGCCCTAATATAAATTTTAAAAAATTGTATAGTTTTGATAATAGCATATTTGTGGTACCTTAGTGAACTCAACTTTTTTTATTAGTTACAGCACTTTCTGCATGCACAGTAATATGTTGGGAAATTTTCAAATAGTAGTTTAGTGAAATTTTTGTGTTGAAAAATTCAGAAGTTCTGAGAAATTTTCTTTTTTTTCCCCCTCCCTTGACTCAAGTAGATATAATCTACTATCTAATAAAAACTGTCGTAAAAGGCAATGCATAACATGCTCAAATTCATTGCAACACCTTTCCCCTGCTAATCTATCCATTTAATGGCATCAGAAGTGAAATGAAGTATATATATATATATATATATAAGTGAGCTATATTTTAATTTAATAATTCCATAGCAAGATAGAATTAAACACAAGATAATAATTATTTGGATTCAAATTTATATTTTATGTTTATTATGATTTCATTCAATTTTGAGTTAATATATAATTTGTTTACATTTTTATTCCAAGAACTTATTTTTTTTAAATAACATTTTAAATATTACCTGATGTAGCAAATACTCCACCAATAATACCACAAAGACGGACTAAAAACCTCCATGTAGAATGTTTTTCTACAGTAACTTTAACTTTGACAAATGACATGTCATATTTAAAATAAATACCAGGTACACCATGACTACCAGATTGATGGTCAATTGGGCGTTCCTTAAAAGATATAAAGGCATATTCAAGTTTTTAATAAGAGTAAATAAACAGTAAAATTTAACTAGCAAATGTGCTTAATGATTTGTAAAAATGTTAACAGAAATACAATTCAATATAAAGAACATTTTCTAAAATAAATTTTCTATAATATTTAGAAGCAAATTATTTACAAATTTTTAAATGGAATGACATTTTGAGTAATTTTATTGATATATTAACTTTTCAAGTCTGACTTGACTGTTTCAAGAAACTGGTTGGTTGGTTGGGTTTTATGGCGCAAGGTCCAAGAAAGGACATGCTGTGCCAAGTTTCAAGAAACATCCTACAGCGGCGTGAGAAGAAGACATTTTCTATACCCCTGACAGAAAGGAGAGGGTCACCCCCCCACTTACTTGCTGAAGATTTTGCCTGAAGAAGAGGGTGATATCCTGCAGTGGGTCTGCCATAATTTTGATGCAGATTTAAATGGGTTTACCATAAATACTACACTTATCAATAAGCAATTGATTTCTTTACATTAGTTGTTTACCATATTAGTTTAAGAAATATAATAAAAACTTTAAGATATATACTTGTGTATGTGGAACAAATTTAGTCTGTTTTGTAAGTTATGATATGGTATAATTTAATTTATTACAAAGAATTTTTTTAAAACTATTGTTTAAAATAATTATATAATAAATTTCATTGATTTATTTTTATTCTTAACAATCAAAATATGTATTAAAAATAACAGATTTTTAAGGCAACGAAACATATGTAGTTATAAGAAAAATGATAAGCAATAAATTGAATATTTTCGAAAAAAACTCCTAGAACCAGCATGCCTGATATTAAAAAATGTAAATAAAGATATTTTGAACAAATAAGTTTTATTCATAAGCTAGTACATGCAAATTACCGCAGTTGTATTTGAAAAAGATCTGTATATTAACAACATTAATTATTTACATTACCCTTTGTTATAAAATATTTTGCATTCTAAATAATTTTTTTATTCCTCGGATTAAAATATATGCTTTTTTATCCTTTTCTTTTGAGAAAAAAGCTTAAAACTGGAATTTTCCTTTCTGCATTTCAGTGACGAGCTATGAAACATTTTACACAATGAATACTGTGGGATCATCATAAGTTGAACTGATAAATTGTTTTTAAAATTTTACTCATACAATAAATTGTAAAATTCTGTTCATTTTCAATGAATGAATGCTTGAAAACTGTTCATTCAAAGAGTACATTCCAAAATGTAATCATATTTGTTTCCAAAAATATCTCTATAAAATTCTTATCTGGAAAGAAGAAAAAATTATAATACTAACTATAAATTCTTATCTTTAGTGTTTTAAACTTTAAATAAAAAATGACTATAATAAATTTTATACATATATATCTTTAAAAAAAACCAAAATCATGTTTATTTTAATTTCATGCAGAGATTAAAACTGTCTAATAAACAGAATCACAAATATGTAATCTTAAATATGCAGTGCATCTCACTTTTTAGTTGGAAATACTTTCATTTTTAAGCAATAATAAATTAATTTATTGCTTTCTACTCTCATGTTTTTGTTGTGAAATAAAGTACAAGTTCGTCTTGGAATATGTTCATAAACAATATAGGCCTTGTTTAAATGTCTTAAAGGAAGAAACCCAGAAAACTATCTAGCATCTATTTGGACATACAAATATGTTTGAAAAAAGATAAACATGACATTCAGTCTTCATTGTTTATTAGTCGGCAACTTTGATTCAGCTATGTTCTATCTCGAAGAGTAAGTTCCTAACACTAGATCGCAATTAGTTCTGTGTGAAGAAACTATTGGATCAGTTTATATGAATAGCCAGAAAATGAAAAAGCTCTCATATTATAATGAGAGTAGTTCCTTAATGAAAGTGTTTTGAGGAAAAAAGAAAAAAATGCAGAAACACCTTAATGAATATAAATTACTTTTCATCAGAATTAAACATGAAACTCAATATTTTTATTAAAATAGCGAATGTATAAATAGGAACAAATCTTTGAATCAAAAACGTTTTTCTTTTTACAAATATAATTTTGCTTATATTTTATAATAACATTAAAAATGTAGACAAAGGACGAATGATTTCATACTGATCCTTCAAATTGGAATTTTTCAAACATATATTTTTTCATGTGTAAATAATTTTAAGAATTATTAATTATTCCATTAAAAGTTTTATATCTAAACTAATTGAATATCAATCTCAAAATCAGCAATTTTGATCAGGACTGGACCAAAGAGAGTTATGTTGTTAGGAATTATAATTGTTAAAAATGAAAGGACAGATGCTTTTTTTCCAGGACATAATGGAATTCGAAAAGAGTAAATCAACACAGGTGCCAGCTAACCACTTTATTTATAGTAAAAAATTGTGAAATGTTTCAACTCATACATGACTGAGAAACTCAAACTCTTATAAATATGATTTGTGTTATCAAGGACACAATTAACACACTGTAGTTGAATTCCTTTTTTATAACAACTGAAAATAGAAGTATGCATGAGTAAGAATGTATGCAGTTACAATAAGACATTCCTTCTATATATATAATATATATATATGTGTGTGTGTGTGTGTGAAACATACCTATTTGTTTTATTTACAATAAAGTTTAAAATATCTTCTCGAAGAAAATTATTTTATCAACTGAATATCTTATTTGTTTAGAACTTAAATCTTGTGTAAATTTAAAAATTATAAGCTTATTATTTATTTAAGCATTACATTAATCAAAATAAAATGATTCACAGAAATCTGTATTATTATTGTCAGCAAGAAATCTACTATCATTGAATTCAGATTCAATCACAACAATTAGAATCACTATCTGCAAAATTTTCTTCTTCTAATTCATCCAATCAATTTTTAATTTCTTAATTTAAGTCAAAACAAACGAGGTGAAATAATCAAAAATATTTTTTTCATTTGATAAAGAAGTAAGTAGTTATAATGAACAAAAATCTGCTAGAGTGAAGATGAATATATAAGTTTTCTTTTAAAAAAAGAGCCAATAAATCTGTATTATGCCAAAATTCTCCACTCAAACAAGTCCTCAGTTTTTATGACTTTCAGTCATAAAAGACCAGCAATTAAATCTCCCTCGATTGCCTGAAGAAATTTGAGCAGTTGAAAGGGAGAAAAAACCCATGGTACAGCTGCTGTACCACAACCATCTACTGAGACACTCACTTTCATGGTACGACAGTGGTACCACATGGAAAAAAAAGGTTAAAGTAAAATGACTTAAAATGGTAAAACATCCATTGTTAGAAAGATGTATCTTTAATCATTAATTTTTTTATAAAAGAAATTGTTTACATAGTTAAGAAATATTATTGGAATTAACAATCCAGCATATCAATATATAATATGAATTTAGTTAGGAAATTTTTGACTTGTAATAAATGACTAATTTTTATTAATCTACAAGTAGAGTTATTTTATTAATAAAAGTTACAATCTAAAAATTTCCAAAATAAATTTAAACTTGAAAGGATTGTTGTGTCAATATTTGCTTCAGATAAATATTTTAAATTTATTTTCTACAAGATACATTAGATAAAAAATTAAAAATCTTACCTGTTCTGTAACTGAATATTGGAAAGTACTTTGTTTTTTATTATTATGAACTATTTCTGTAGGTACCACTTTTAAATAATATTGATACAAATGGAAATCTGGAGAAAAAAAAATTTACTTTAGAGAATATAATTTGTTAGAAAAAATAGTTTTCCAAAATCGCAAATAAATATTCCATAATTTCATCATAAATATTTATGAACAATGAAAATAACTGAATCAGAGTAAAAATATTAAAATAATTATCATGTTAAGTTAACATAATTTACAGATGGTTGGTTGGGTTTTATGGCACAAGGTCCAAAAGAGGACAGAGATAATTTACAGGATAAATAACATGATAAGTAAGCTTTAATTGGAATAATTTAAATATTTATTATATTAGAGGCAAAAATGATGGCTATAAAGAAAAATTATTTTTTAAACTGATTGCGGCCATATTTTCTAAAATTATAAGACATTTAAAATGTATTTGAAAGTGTTATACTATGTAACAACTGAAGACAGCAGTAAAATGCAAAATTATCTTCTTTTAAGCTAATTAAATTCTCAATGTAATAAGTGTAAAGATGCATTGAGCTTAAAAGAGCAATTATATATTATAAGTAATTTTTGCAATGCTATTATATTTGAAATATGCATGCATATACATACACAAACATACATACATAAATGTACTTATAAAATTTTTTACCACATTCTCTGTATGCATTACTTTAAAAAGCAAATTAAAATAAATTTTATTAGAATTCTTCAACCATATAACATATATATATATAAATAAATAATATAATTTATAAATAAGTAGACACATTTTAAATTTATTTTTTAAAAAGGACACATGAATTAAATGTAACAGCCACAAAAAAATTCTTATTTTTCTCTTCCAATATTAAAATTTAAATAAATTATAAATTTTTTTAATTCTAGTTCTTACCAAAGATCAAGACATTGCATTATGACAGCTGACTTTAAAGATATCTTAATACTTAAAACATGTATAATATCAATAACAATTTTCAATTGTCCATTGTGTTTGATTTGGTATTATCAAAAATATATCTTGATAAATCAAAAATATATCTTAAATAATTTTATTTCCAATTCACATTATTTAACAATTCCCTAGTAGTTGTCATTTACTAGTGAATTATATTATATATTAATCAGAATTAATGTTAATATTAATATATACATGTTAAGTAAAACCATGCCTATAATTTATTTCAATGCCAAAAATATACAAATAGAATATTTATGAGATTTTATAAATAATTTTAGGGAAATTTACAGTTTTTTTCATAACAATTGCAATGATTGAAGAGTATTGTATATGATATTGTGAAAATAATAAAAAGTGTTTTTGCATTGTTACTTTTAAAAATATAATAGAAAAAGAGTAATTTAAGAACTTAATACAGTGAATGCTTGTTTTTACAAACCATTGGATGGTCTCTAACAAGATGCTATAATTAGTTTAATACCCATTTATGAACTAAATTTTTGAAGTGTCTTTTATGAACCCACTTTCATACAACTTTTGTTTGCCCTTACTTTTTATCATCTGATGCTCCATTTTTATTTTATAGTTGAGAAATTTGGATCATTGACTTGTGGATAAGAAACATTTATTAATCAGTATAATGAATAGAAAGCAGTTTTTATTCTAAATTAGAGTTTGTTTAAAAATGGAAATTAAAGAAAAGTATTTTTTATAAATTGTAGTGTAATTTGTGCCAGTAGATTTTGAGCAATCAATAGGCACCAGCCTCAAGTGTCATTCACGCCTACATTTTTTTATGCACTTCATATAGAATTTCTTATGCTAATTGTCAATCAAATTTCTTACTTTGCATATTCAAATGTAATGAAAAGTTTCAAGTGAAAATATTGTAGGATGCTTTTGGAAGGAGTGATTATTTCCTGGAATTGTCTTATGAAATTGACATTCTAGGTTCAATGCTGTTGTGAATGTATGTTTAGAATGATGCTGCAGAAAAAACAATATCAACTAAGTTATTTTGACTTGCCTGCATTATTAAATAAATCGCTGTAACTGAAGAAAGACAAACAATTTATTGGACAATTTGTGGGATAAGTTATTAATCCATGAGTATCAAAGGAAAAACTACTATTCCCTGAAATTTTATATCGGGTTTTTTTTTTTTTTTTTTTTAAATCTGGATTCAGGTGTAATTTGTTCTTAATAAATATTAGATGATTAAATTATTCAAGAGCAAATTAACTGAAAATTAAAAACCTAAATATATCAAACATGACAAAAACAACTTAGTGCTGCAACAATTAACAAAACAAATAGATGAATGGCTAATAATGTTGTAAATGAATTGTCTCTATGTGTTCATAAAAACAAGCATTTACTGTATATGTTAAAATTTTATAATGCAATAAAAAGTGAAATTGTAAAACAATAACTTAAAATTATTATACAGTCTAAGCTGCCAATGTTATTAAGACAATCAATCTCATGGTGTTATGAAACTTACATTTTAACAAGGAGCTTTTGATGAAAGAAGGTAACACTTTGATTTGTTTTTCTCAGTGTAAATGAAGTTAACAAAGAGGAATTATATCTTCACCATAGAACAAGATGGCAATTAAAAAAAATTCAATGCAATATCTTTGGAAACCAAAATGAAAACCTTAAAAGAGAGATAAAAGAAAAGTGATGAAAAATGTCTGATTGCAAGGTTGTTTAAAATCTCTAACAGCACATTAGTTGGTATAATTAACTACCGGGATTTGTTTTTGAAAAATAATTAGGGAGTTAAATCTAGAAATCAATCTAGTGATAGAAATTTCAAAAATTTGAATGTGGATAATGCAAACTGTTAAAAATTAGGAGATCAAAAAATATTCCAATAGTTTGGTATTCATTAAAGTCCAAAGCACTAATTTTTGTCCAACAAATGAATATTGACAAAATTGCATTCAAAGCATTTGATAGATGCTTGCAGAAGTTTAAAGTAAGATGCTGTCTTGCTTTCCAGAAGCCTTGCAGGGAAAGTCAACAAAGAAAGAATCAAGAAAGGGAAGGAAAAACTAAAATATATTATGCTGCAGACAGTAATTTAAATACAGATGAGAATGAATTATTTTATAGAATGAAACCTGACAGTACTCTTATTTTCAAACGCAAACCTGCAATAGAGGGACAGGAGCCAAACAAAGACATACAGTTCTTATGTGTGCAAATATATTTGGCACTGAAAAGCTTCATTTTTAGCAATTGGTAAATAAAAAATGCAGAAGTGTTTTAAAGATTTAACTAACAGTTACTAATATAAACAATTCTATATCGTGGATGACATCTAGTAATTTTTAAAAAAATAGTTACAATTGCTTGGTCAAGCAAAGGACAATTAAATACAGAAAAATTGTTCTAATAATTGATAACCTTATAGTACATTTTAAACCCAACGTTAATGTGATTCTTCACTTTCTCAATCAAGGGATCATAATGAGTTTAAATTGTAATTATAAGAAATGCTTTTGCCAAGAATTTTTTTTGCACTAGGTGAAGGTGAAGATTACATAGATATTCTTACATCTTTGTACCTCTCAAAAGCAGCATGGAATGACATAATATTATCAAGAAATATCATCAGAAAATATCAACAAGAATTGCTTCCCTCATGCTGGCTTCATAAAGCAACAAGAAATGGAATTTACTGCTGAAGTTTCTTATAAAATGATAGAAAATGTATTATATGAATTAATGAAAATTTAAAAAAAGTTTTGATGAATATGCTATAATTGATTATGACAAACAATACCTTGAAATTCAGACGGAAAAGTAACTAACTTACAATTAATGTTCATAAGAAGAAAGTGCATCAACATTAGATAAAGACATGCTGACACTTCCTAGCAAAGAAACTATTTCAAGTGCAATTAAAACTTTAAATTGTTTTCTTGAAAGATAATAAAATATCGAGCATTATTTTTCATCTTCATATGAAATGGAGTTATGTTTTTCAAAAATTAACTAAGCAGAAAAGGCAAGTAATTATTCCAGAATTTTTCCTTTGAAAATAAATATGTTGTAAATACACTTTTTTTCTCTCATGTCTCTTTAAAAGATCTTTGAAATAATTTAATTTACAGCTTTATTTTTGACAAAAAGATTAATTTAAGTAATTAATTGGAATCTCTTTAAAATTAGCTTATTTTTTGGATCGTGTAAGCATGTATGTGAGATTTTTTAAAATTATATTCAATATAATGATTACTTGTTATAAAGACTTTTTAGTCTAGGCTGTAATGGGTAGTTAAATGTAGCTTTGATTGTATAAGTTGATGGAACAACCTCACATACTTTTATCATTTGCTTTTACTTATTTCAAAATAAGAGTTGAATAAAGAAAAAACAAATATTAATTAAATATGTGATAAGTATAATCTTACTAGATGAGGCTACTTTTTCATCGCCTTCTAATGGATCAAATACTCCAGTCGATGGTTCACCAAAAGAAAATCTCTCAATTCGGTGTGAAAAATTGTAATCTGAAAAAATAAAGTTCTATGCATTTTCTAATTTAACATTTTTGATTAAAGACAAATTGAAAATATACTAAGAAATTTTTCAAATGAACTTGAAAAATATGTATAAATTTAAAATAAAGATGATGCAAATAATGGATTCAATTAAATAATGAACTAAGAATAATAAAATATAGATTTCCATATATCATTGATGTTTTTGTAAAATTAATATTATGATTATATGTAATAGTAACATAATTTCAAACACTGAAGTGTATATGTTTTAGAGTATATATTTGCTTTTAAGAGTAAATCTTCATAAATAAAATGACTTGTCAAAAATATAATTAGAATTCCTTTGAATTCATTTTCAGTTAAGCATAATGCAATGTTTTGCATGAAAGAAAATGGACACTAGTAAGATATTCAAGAATTATTTAGGAAGCTGCATAAGAATGATATATTAATTTTTTAATTACATTACAAATTACATATTTAGAATATTAAGAAAAATTACCAATAAACTTTATCATAATTGTTTTAGAAAGGAATAATTTAAATGAATGATTTCACATTCTTTTTACTTACGGTTGATATATTTTAAATGTAAGCATTACACTGATTCAACACTTTTAATTAAAATCACCTTCACTTATGTTTTACAATTTAAAGTAATGCTTTAATTTAATAAAACATAACTTAAAAAACAAAATTCACATTTTCTTCCTATTATTCAATGCAATTTTATTATTAGCTTTTAATTTTTTTTTATCTAAATATAAATAAAAATAAATGACTCTTATATATTTCAAAATTTTACTATCATTATTTTCTGAAGAACACTGGAAAGTCGATTATGATAAAATAATATAAAAATAAAACACAAACATTTTATGATACTCACCTGAATCTTTAAGAAATGCTGAAATATGTGCATGACCAGCAGGGTGGGGAATATGCCTGAAAGATACATTTCTCATATTATTTTATTAAATTGGAGGCACATTTTCCATATCGATATAATAATTTTTATTTTAAAATAATCATTGTATAAATCGAAGTAATTATACTGTATTATAATTATTTAAATATAAGATGCAATAAAATTGATATTATAATGAGTTATACTAACTTCCCAGCAGTAATATGAAAATTTCCAGCAACTTTATTCACCACTAGTGATCCTCTTAAGCGACAAGCATCAGGAGGTCCGATTGGCTTAATATCCCTAAAACAGGTTGAAATATTATAGGAGAGTAACAGGAAATAAGTATACAGATATTTTTTTTACAGGTTGCTATATTTAAGTTTTACTATTGTCAAAATATATAACATAAAATTTATGTGTAAAGAGTTCTATAAATAATCCTTCTTTACTTGACATTCTAAAAAAATCAATATTTACTTCGACATGAGATAAGTTTTCATTTTTTTAATATCTTCTATCTTTTGAACTTAAAACTTAAGGTTTTAACCTATGAGATGATATGGTAATACAATATAAAATACCATATTAGAGTAAATGTCACATTAGGAAAAATATTTAAAAAAAAACAACTTTAAAATTACACAGAAAAGTCGCATTAATTCGAATAATAAGTTCGAATAATTGTGAATAGTTTCACATGAAAATATCAAAAATCTTGATTCAAATCCTATGAGATAACATATTAGATAAAAGGAATGAATGCAAACATAACTCAAAAAATAAATCATTGATGGGAAATTTTGAAAATAAACTTATGTTCATGAATGCACTCATATTTACTCATTGAAAGAAGTCTGTGTATATAATACTCCTACTATGTTATATGGAATATTGCACTAACAAAATATTAAATTGTCTGATAAAAGAAATCACAATATGTAGTTACTTTTACTTAAAAAATAATTAAACCAACACTTGTACATTAAATGAAGCATTCAAAATATGATTAATTATTATCTAAATGAAATCCTGATATAAACTAAAATCTTAGTAGATTAAATGTCTGAAATTGTGCCCTTTCTTGCTATACAATCGCTTTATCTGGGATTAAATTTGTAGAATCCTCTAAGCCTTATATTGTTAATGATAATTCAACACACTTCTTGCACATTTTGAAAATCACAACAGTAGACTTAAGCACTTAAAAATTGAAGTGATACTTCTAAAAATTACAGTATTCAGTACATAAATAACTCATATCTTTTATTGAAAATTCTTATTTAAAACACTTTATCTTAAAAATAAAAGTATGGAATGGTTGATAATACATGTGTTATTATAAAAAAAATTACTCATACAACATTTTATATCTGCAAAGACATTAGTGGCATAGTTAAAAAAAAAAAAAAAAAAAAAAAGAATTTACAATTAAAAAAATATCTTGTGCATTATCTTAAATACACTGCTTACTAACAATAATGCAACACCCTGCATTTGAGACAATGAAATACTTCAATTATCAGCATTACAACACATATACATATATTATGGTCGACTATAGTGCCACTTGCAAGTGCTGTAGAGAGAAGAAATTGCCAATTTGAAACACATGAATTGTTTTTTTTTTTTTATGCATTATCTGTTTAACAATGTCCCTTAGAAAGCATTAAGCATCTTTTGGGTATGAGTAAGTTTCTGAATTTAACTAAGAAAAAATAGTAGCTTTAAGCACTGGAAATTAGTTAGAGAAATCAGTGATAGTGTTGATTGAAACCATGAATTATGATTCAGATTTGTAATTGTTAGATGCAGGAGGGAGCAAAGAATCCTGTCAATCATTTGCTCCCTCCTGCATCCCACCTTGCTGTACTATACATAACAGGCATATTATATGCATGGAAGTAATGGATTGCCCCACCACATCAAAACAGATTCAGTATGTGATGTGTCATTCAGTGTCCATACCATCTCATGTTGTTTGAAACTCAGTGAAATGTTCACAAGATGTCCATTGCTTTGTTTACCCTTAGTTCAAAACTACAGGTATTTCCACCATTAGTGAAGCAATAAATGATAAACACTGACAATAGAATGAAATGGTAGTCTTTATTGACAAATACCACTTTGTCTGCAACAATAGGATGGCTAGATTCAAAGTTGAAAAAAATCATAGTGAGAAACTGCTGATTTTGTGATAAGCTTTAGTATATAGGTTGTGCACTCTGTATAGTGGTTTGAAACAGCATTGTATTTTACTCCTGCATCCCTTTAGTGAGCATTGCCAGTAGACTAAGCAGCCGCCAGTAGATCTTTGATGTGTTGGAATCCATGGTCCACTTGTATCTTCAGTACTTGCCATCAGTTATATTCCAATAAGATAATGCTCAACTACATGTCCTGTAATGTTCAAGAGTTCTTTATTTATCAGGTAGATTTGTTTATTCTCTCAATCAATCGCCAATGGAAAATATGTGGTCCACGCACAACAACCAGCCCAAGATACGCCATTGCTGCTACACCAGGTCAGCTTTAGTAATATGTGAAAATTGAATGGATTTCTATAGCCTAAGCATAAATCAAAGGCTTCTTTGATTTCATGCTGAGATGTGCGACAGCAGTTATAGACAATGGCACCAATACCAACTACTGATTTTGTCATTATTTACATTTCAAAAATATCTAATTTCAATCTTTTTATCTTTGTACAATGTGTTATTTGACAATTAAATTTTTTCATGATTAGACCTTCATTATCAAAAGGAAACTACACTATTAGAGTGTTGAACAACTTATTAGTTGTTGATTATAGTAAGAGGGCTAATCATCTTCCTTTAAATAAGACAGACTTTCTGTTTCAAGTTGTCCTTCCTTGAAAGTATCCTCCTACCTTTTCTACTTTTGATATTTTAAAAATAACCTGTATACCTCTGTATTCAGAGATGCCATGGCAAACTGTTACTAGTCATATGATGGTACAGATCATATATAATTGCAATTATAAAACACAAACACAAGGCATGAAGAACTTTATGTGTCTCACTACTGTGCTTACACTTCACTTTACTTACTTTATATTATACTTCACCGTCACAATTTTCTTTGTGAATATTATATTTAAGTAAATGCAATTTATATTTTATTAATTCATAAATTCAATTTTATACAACCCTGTTTTTAACACAAGTGTAAAATAATTTTAGATTTAGTTAGTTAAATACTTTGTTATTAAAGTTTGTTTTAATTAATTTTACTTATAATGTGCTTGAATCTTTC
>JAPDSC010104984.1:154184-189478 GCA_026290005.1 Latrodectus geometricus | reverse complement strand
AATTGTTTTACTTTTGACTTTCTAAATATTAAGAAAAATTTAATCACCTTTACAAAATTTTTTAAACTTTTTTTGAGCAATTTAAAAAAAAATTATTACTCTAAAATTTGAATTTTAAACATACGCTCAAATTTAAATACATAGATTTTACAAATATAAATTTACTATAAATCAATATTACATACACATGGAAAAGTCAATAGTGGCTTCTAAAACTTTTATATATAATTTACTATTTTTTAAATAAAATAATTTATATAGATCATTGCAATTATTATTGTTGCACTAGTATACTTCCCTCTACTTAAGCCAGAGTTGGGTTCTAATAGTTAGGTGGAAGTCTTAATAATTAAGAAGTAGGGATCAAACAGACTTCTCAATGTATGCCTGTCACCTCAGAAGTATCATTTCACTTAGAAGAGACTGCAACCTATTTAACATGTCCCAGCTACCTTTAGTGAACACAAATTTTTCAGTTAAAGTTGGGATTCAAACTCACAACCTTCAGATAATGCGAATTATGCCCAAACCAACAAGATCACTATGGCTAAAAAATTGCTTGTTAACTAAAAGTAAGTCAAAATAACTTATAAAATTATATTTAAATAAATCTCTAACACTGCGATAACACAAAAGAAACTCATTTCTGTGAATTAAGATATTAATTTATGATAATTTCATATTATGAGTAAAATCAATGATAAAATCTTATAAGCTGGTATAGGTTTGGTGCGATATTTAATTTTTATAACAAGCACTGCACTGCTTGTTATAAAAATTGAATATCCCACCAAACCCGCAAATCTAAATTAAGTCACTTTGCACAAGATTAGATTTTAAAAATCCTGATCACACTCAAACCCATACTTTAAACATTGCAATCTTGGCTATTTCTTTTTAATTTTCAAACATTAAAATTTTGAATAGTTCATAATTATTTACAATAGAAATATTATACAACTAATAATTAGAAACTAATTTCACAAAGATTACATATTGCAAAATAAACGTAAACTAAGTATTAAAATCAATACTACTATTCTTGCTTGGCCAATAAAATAAACAAGGAATTTTTTTCTTTCAATTAATTAAAAGAATACAAATACACTATATATAACAATACCAAATAAATATTAACAATTGCACTATCAAACTGAATCAATAACATTAATAACATACATTTTTAACAAAAGTCAATTTTTAATTAATAAGTCAGAGGCACCCACATTATAAAGCATCAATGTAAATGAGAAATCTAGCATTGGAGACAACTGGGCAATAAAGCTACACATTATAATGTACACATACATTTTAAAGAAAACTCAGCTTTTAATTAACCAAGCAGTGGCATCCACCTAAATAGATATGAATGTAAATGTAAACTAGCATTGGGGGCAACTGGGCAATAAAAATAAATGAATTATGAAAACAACATATATTTTGAATGAAAACTCAGTTCTTAATTAACTGGGCAGTTACACCACCTTAAAAAAACTTTTTTATTAACACAATTTAGAATATGAGACCACTGAACTCTATTGCATTTATATATTCCTAATAATATAAAAACACACTTTTTTATGAAATCTGTATTTTTTAATTAACAAGTGTCACAATTCACAATAAACCTAAATACATACATGTCAAACATTTCTACACAATATTTAATAAATTACATAAAATTTTACAACAGAAATTTTAATCCAATAACACATAAAGTAAAAATATTCAGCTAATCACCACTTGCAAAAAAATTAAAATGTTTAAAAAAATAATCCAAATTTATATTTTACAATACCTATTTTCACTTATCATAACAAACACTAAAATTTAAAATTTTCAATCAACTTATTTTCAAAACAAAATATAACTTCAAACACTTAACTTTCTATCATAAATGGAGGGGGGAGAATAAAATGTTTCAAGGTTTACTAAATTTCAAAACAAATTACACACATGCACATGTCAGATTTTGTTGTAAAATTGCAAGAATCTATTCTGCAGAAGTAATTGACAGGTCTCGTACATTTGGCACCCATATGAACTCGTAGGATTTAGCCAAGTGAACATATGATTTATGCAAGTTTATCTAATTTACACTAATATTACTTACTAGAACATGGCATTGCAACTGTTATATCCACATTTATCTTTAATTTACTGCAATAGACAAAAAATTATAGTTAGTCAATTATATTGAGTTTGCCAAAATAAAGATATTAAAATACAAGCTAATAACTAACCTATCAATATCATGATCAACACTATATTGAAATTTTAGTTGACTTGAACTATAATATCGAATCTCTGTACATACAAGAATAATGATGACGATGAAGCTCAATATTGAAACTGTAAATAAAAAAAAAAAATTATTATTTTTACATCAGTATAAAATATTAAGAATGATCCTTATTCAATGATCCTTAATTCAACATACACTGAGTAATGTTGACACACTACTGTTAATATATATGTTAATGATAAATATGAATTAAATAATTCATTACCAATGGCAATTAAGTCAAAAAGAATTTATATGCAGAAATATATAAATTTCTCTGCATTAAAAACTTCTCTAATTTCAAATCGAATAATTTGAGCTCACACTTTCATATTAAAGAGGAGTCAATAGCACTGAATTGATAAATGGATCACAACACAACAAGCAAAGCAAATGCTAATAGTGTTATGAATATAATAAACTTCACGAGTCACAGTAAAGTTTACAAAACATATCAATACTAACTTTTTTAAAGTACTAAAATCCAATCATCAATTGCATTGAAAATTTGACTTTTCATAAAAAATTTATTAATAACTGTATAACACCAGATTTATAAGAATATTAGTGAGTTTTAGAGTAACAGCTGAGATCTAGCATTATAAGGAAGAATCCAAAGCGCCACAAAAATAAAAAAGTAACAATTCATTAGGATATAATGATCTCAGAATTGGCTGAAATGGTATTGAACTATTATATCCTTATAGATAGACGATATATCTTGAGAGATTTCAATAATGAATTTTTACTAAAAATAAACTTAATAATTTTTAATTATACAAAAAAGTTATTAGTAAAAAATTTGTTTGATGAAGCAAAATCTTACATTTTCGATTTTTACTTATTATTAATTAAGACTAAAAAGCCATTTATAGTTTTCAATTTGAACATCAAATAATGTTTTCTTTTAGTAAAAATTTAACTATTTTGCTGGTTACATTTCTTTCAATTTTTTTAGTTCTTCAGTAGAATTTGTTGATGTTTTTGACATGCATATCTTTCATTAACTAAACACTTTTCTAACATTTCACATAACTATTGGAATATAAGAGCTACCTTGATAAAAAAAAATAAATAAATAAATAAAAAATAAAAATCTGACCATAAGGAAATTTTCAGATAAATTTTAGATATTTTTATCTAGAAATGCAAGGCTTTGAAAAAGCCAAGATTGTTTTTGTATTTATTCAGGTTTTTAAATTATTTTATTATGTTTTAAGTTTTTTTAAATTTAAAGCCATCCAGATAGTCTTAATAGAAGACTATTTTGGAGGGTATTTCCGATGTTCTAGCATTGAATTAGACATAATGAATTACATTGCAAAGGAGCAAACATTAGTCTTAATTTTAATAAATACTAGTTTTTTTCCCACTAGATAAAGATGAAAAATTACAAATAATTTTCTTCAACAGCCTAATCAAAGAAAATAAGTGCTTAATGATTGTACCTTTCAAGTGATTGCACCTTGATCTTTCAAGAGAATTATTTTTAACAGATTTATTTACATTATTAAACAGAATATTATTTAACAATTTAAGAACAAGTTTTTGCATTTTAAAGCCACCCAGATTATCTTTCATCAGACATTTCTAGTGTCTTAACATTAATTATATATAACTGCACTGAGAAAGAGCATACTTTCACTCTTAATTTCATAAATACATATTGTTAAATAAAATATTAGTTTTTTCCAAATAAATTAAACAGCAAAATTAGGAAATTGATTTTAAAGCAGATCAAATGAAGAAAATGAGTGACTGCCTTCAAAATATTGCATTCAATACATTTGACATAAAATAATGCTGCAAGAGAAATAATTAAAATCACATGGATTTTACAGAGACACTTATGAACAAACAATTTATTGAATTTAACATTATTGTAAAAATATGATATGAAATCGATTAATACATCTTAACCTTTCAAGAAGGAATGCTTAAAAATTAAAAGAATATATATATATTTTAACATACAGAATTTTATTACATAAAAATTTTAAAATATAAAAAGGATTTTAATAATAAATATCCTAATCATGTTGGTTTTACAAAATTGGTAGAGTAGTATTTATATTAAAAAAGAACCTTATCAGCAGAGTCTAGAGATTCAAATGCTTTCAATAATGTAAATTTTCAAACATCTTAATCCACATTTATTCCAATTCCAACCAATTTTTTAATTGAAAGTATTATTCTTCATTACAAACCTAAAATGTTTATATCACAGTAATCATATAAACATTTAATTAGTAATAATAACTTACTATGGAATCAAAATTTAGGTACTCACTCAATGATTAAAAATCTAATACAGTTTTTGAAAAGAAAAATATTTCTTATAATTAATATATACATTGCTCATAAAATGCTATTTTTGGTATCAGTTAGATAAATTTCAAATATAAAATTCATTAAATATTTATATATTATTTTTAAATAATCCCTTAAGCAGTTTTTTTTTTTTTTTTTGACATACTAACAAAATTTATAAACAGTAATTTATTTGAATATATAGAGTTAAAAAAAAAAGTAAGCAGAAATTTGGACAAAAGTTCCAATCAATTACCAGACTCTAAAAACATTATTTACATTATTGCTGGCATTGTGGCAAAATAATTATAGCAAAATCAAACTGGATGCATTCTCTTCACATGTTTTTTTTTTTTTTTTTTTTTAAATTGGCTTAATGTATCATGAATATTTTAATCATATTTTATTTATCACTTATAAAATGCATTCCTTGTTAACATTAAAAAATATAAATATATTATTTTTTGAATAATAAAAACATATTTTTAAAGTTTATTTTAATTCTATTGGTTTTGTACTAAATTTAATATTTCTTAACTAAAAATATTTAATGATTAGTAAAATTTAATAAAAATAAGCAAGAAAATTAAAAAGTGTGCAAGTTAAAATTAAGATTGATCACTACTCAAAATTAAAAACCTATGACATGAGGCATCCTTACAAGATATCTATAAAAAACTAAAATATATACCAAAAATGATGAGAAGTTGAGAAAATTAAGCTTTAATCTTCAGAAAATCTTGTTTCACAATTATTTCTGAAACTCGTTTTATATAATGAAATCATGACTATTTTTGATTACTAAAATTAATCACAATTTTTTTAAAGAGACTTAAAGTGCACAAAAAATAGGTATATTTTATAATAGCTAAAAAGATTTATAGAACATGTAGAAATCTTTTAATATTGCTGAAATACAGATAGAGGAAGCTTTTTCTGAAAAGGCAGCAGATGCCTAGTTTTACACTCGCCAGATAATTTATTTTTAACCTGATAAAGTTCAGTATAAGTAGTTTAGAAAAGAGTCTATAGCACAAGAGCTATGCATTTTATTACCTGTGCCACCAGAGGCAGTTGTTTGTTTATAATCTTCTGGTACTTTGGGAAAAACATCAATTTCTTCCACATGTTTTAACTTTGAGATATTTCTTCTCATTTTCTATTCTAGCAAAGAGAAACAGTATTTGATTTTAAGTGAATTTAAATTCAGCTATAAACAAAGCAAAATATTATTTCATTTTAATTAATAAAAACTCTCAATATTTAATTTTCAACTAATAAATATATACATAAGTAAGTAAATAACACAGTTTATATAAACATATATGTATATATATATCTCAATAGTACCACAGCAGTTTTTAAAAATTTATGTTTTGAATATTTATATCACTTAAAAACTACATAACAAATAATTAGTAATTGTTTAAGATGCAATGGTAAGAACTTTTAGGAAGAGAAATTTGATATAGAGTAATAAAAAAAATTCCAATACCAATCAACATGCACAACTTTCTTTTGAATGAGGACTAAATGGATTAGATGGAAATAGAAAAATATAATTATATATTACATAAATCATTAAATATTCATAACATATAATCAAGAAATGAAAAAATATACAACAATAGGATTTATAAGTTCTAGGCATTCAAATTAAAGATTAAAAATATTTTAAATTTTTCTTTTATTTACTCAAGTTTTTTAATTGATTGCACATGTTTTAATATATACTGAGAAACTCTTGCAAGTCATAAACAATATCATTTATTAATTCCATATGAATTAAATATTTTAGTAGTATTTTTTTAGGGTATATGAAAATATCTACTTTGTATTATGAGCACAATCATATTTTGGAAAAACTCAAGCTCACTTAATTTAGCAAATTTGTTAGTAAAAGACACCTTAGAGATGAAGAACAGTGGTCATCAGAGCATATGGTCCTGGTTTCAATCCCAAGCACTGCTAAATGAGATAGATGTTATGATTCTGCATGCATGTCTGTACGAATAAGTGCTTGAGTCTTCCAGGACTTCTACTTTTTGATACATGAAATACACTCTACTATCTACAAAAAGTCCCTTTGGAAGGCAATTTACACTGTGGCTATTAAAATGCCTTGCGACAGACTCAGAAAATTAGACTGTTCACTACACAATGTTTAACTTTGTTTGCAATAAAACTTACTAACAAATTAGGTGTCCTATACTTCAGGGTGGTTTCTCATCATTTTGGTGATGGATTGGGTAATGTTGAACATGGCAATAGAAATATTTATTTTAAAAGTTTCTTTATAAATGTAAAAAAAGTTTTTTGTTTATAAGTATGTGTAAAATTAGCATATTTTCTTAACTGCATATCAGTGCATAGTGTTTTCATAGTGCACAGTTTATTTTAACACACATGAAAACACATTCAGCAATAAAAAAAAAACACTAATTTTAAAAGGACTCCCAAAAATATATTTTTTTTCAACAAATTATCTATATGAATTACTCAAAATAGCATTATCAAACATAGATTGCTATAAAATGATACATCTTTAATTTTTAGATAAATTAAACATAATATTCAGTTTAGAACACAAAAATGAAAAATATTGCTTCTTAGAATTTTTTAACTATTATTTACTGTGAATGATAGCTGAAAAATCTATCTAGCAAAGGGTCAAAATTAAAACTATTAATTTAATAGAATACTCTTCAGGTATAAGCCATGTGATAACAGGACAATAGAATCAAACTGACTTTAGATGATTTATAGAGATAGAGATAACATAAATTTAAAAGAACATCGTTAATTTCTAATTGCAATAAATTAGAAAAATATGTTCAAAGTAGTCGTACATTCTAAAGATTTTCTAGAAGGTAACTAGATACTCTTAGACTTTAAATAAATTGTATCTAGATAGTTAAACTTAAAACAGAAAATAAATTTAACTATCCAAACATATTCTTAACAATTACAAAAAGTATTTAAATACAAAAGACAGACTCAATGAACTATATTCTTACAGAAAATGAGATACTGGATCAACTATTAGTAATTTAAGTATTCTTGAATGGTAAGAAGCAAGAAAAATCATTAGAACTATAGCAGGGCATAAGTGAAATAATATAATGTATGTAAACTTAGATTTTAATCAATACAAGTGAAGATTCAAATTAGTTGACAATTGTAAATTTATTAAAAAATTAATACTGAATTCTATTACTTTATGACTATAAAAGTTTTCATAATTTAGAATTCAATGGCATTCAAATTATTTGTCACTCAGACAATTATTTGAACTCATAATGTTGGAAATTTTTGACATTTTGCTTTACTTGAACTCTTAGTAGCCAGAAAGATAAATTTAATCTTAGTTTGAATAAAGAATATTTTTATGTTTGTGGTTACTAAAAAAAAAATAAATATAAAACCCGGCAAAAAAAAAAAAAAAAAAAAAAAAAATTATAGGGAGACTCCGTTAATAGAAAACAATTGTAAATCATTAAAAAAAAAAGTAAAACAAGTCTCTGTTAAAATTTTTAATAAATATTTAACTTTTAAATGAATTTGTAGCAAGTCTCAAAATGTATATAATAAATAACCATATGTAAAGTTTTAAAAATATACTTACGAAAGAAAACAAATTATTTATAATTTGAAACGATCTTAAAATAATAAATATGAAATAATTCACAACAAGATTAAAGATATAACTATAAATTAATTTAAAATAAGGATAAATAATTTAATAAATATTTTCTATGAGAAATAGATTTTTTTATAGCATACATTTCCTATGTCTACTAAGCATTTTACATATTTATAGAACAGCAATCAGTGCTTTATTTCTTCGCAAGTATCTTGCATATTGCAATACATTTGTTTAAAAATACTTATATTGTTTAAATATATAAATTTTTAATTTAAAAACATATTTAAGCCAGTTTAAGTAACTTTAATTTCAAAGAGTAAATAATTGAAATTGAAACCAGAGTTAGCCGACGAAATATTAAGTTGAGATATTTTTTGCATTCTTCTGTTTATCGAGATTTCCGGTTGATTAAAAAAATTCAACAAAATTAATTTGTAGAATCTTACATACCCCCTTTATTTATTTTGGAAAAAATTCATTCAGTTATATTTTAGTTCTTAAAGTATTTAGTTTAGTAGAAATATTTTTTTAATGACTACATATGATTCTTTTTATTTAAGAAGAATGGCAGCAGATTTTAAAAGAATTGAAAACAAAAACATTTCAGCGGTCTTGGTATCTTGTTCAATCTTGTTTGTATGAATACTATAATCGCTTTTTTAACAGTTATTTCTGAAGCTTCCTGAAAGCACCTTTTTTTGTTCTACCATATTCTCGCTTTTATCAAGGTGATTTTTTTGCAAACCGAGGATCTTTACAAGAAGCCCAATGTATGTTTTGATTTTTATTTAAATGCATAGGAAAAAAAAATCGTTTTGAATTGGCACATAGATTTGAAGCATGCGATTATTTGAATTCTCAATTATTACTTTGGATATTTCTGTTTTTTCCTTTGATTTTCCCTTTAGGATTCTTATGAATATTTTGATAAATAATAATTTCTCTTCATTATATGTGCGTAGTTCGTATTTGATATACCTTTATTACTTTTATGACAAATTTTAATGTATATATGTTTATATATATGTATATATATATGTATTTACTTTGATACATTGCTTGTTATTCATGTTGAAATTTCGATTAATCGTTGAAATCTATTGGCCTAAATCCAATGCGGAATCTTTTAACGGAAGATACTGACTTTCTCTTCTTCTTGAAATTCGCTAATTAATTCTTCAATGTTCAATTTGTTCTTTTAAAATGCAAGTATTAATCATATTATGGATTAAGCAAAATATAATTAATAGTTAATTTTTAAATAGTGAATAACTATGTTAATTTAAAAGTATAAAAGTAAAGTATACATTTACTTATAACTAATATTTTAGCAGTAAATCGTCATTTCATGAAAATGATAAAGTTATAATTTGAGAATAACATTTTTAGGTAGTTTTTATCTTTGCATCGAAAATTGCAAGTATAGGAGGAAGCAGTAAGCAATGTTATTTTGTCTTGTGATCATTTGTGTTATTCTGTTATTGATAGATTTAGGAATCATAAACATTAATTTAAAAAAATAGAAAGTTTTAAAATCTGAAAATAATGTTTGCTTTAAACAACTTTATAAAAAATACTTTAAATTTTGTATTTTTTATAAATGTGCAATTAAGACTTTTGAAATTTTTAAAGAATTGATATTAAAATTGATTTATTATGTAATTAAATTCTTTATTCATGTATTCCCTTTTCAAATTATCTATCGTTCACCCCTAATCATTACTTATCTGGAGTAGTGATGCTTAGATATTTTGCTTATTAATTACTTATGCCATTGCCATCTCAAATATGTGTGTAAAATCATTAATATACAAATCACCTAGTATATAGGTGCAAGGAAAATAAACTACACTTTAACTGTACTTTTGTTTATTGTTTTTCATTGCAAATACCAAAAAATCCTTTTAGGTAAATTCTATAAAAATTACTGATTATTTTTGTTAATCATTTCTTATAAATCTTTAAACAGCAAAGTATTTATTTTATATCTTTTCTTATTATTTCAGTAAACAGAAATAATAAGAAAAGATATAAAATAAATAATAAGGAAAGATATTCTGAAATTGAAAGAAAAATTAAAAATTGCGTAAAAAATTAACATGAAAGATAACTTTCAGTGTTCAATAGTTTTTTTTTTCTTTTTTTGTCTTTTGAAAAATATTTTCTATTATGATAAAAACTTAGTTAAAAGATAATTTTTTATGCTGAAATTTTATTTCTCATCCATATAAAATTCAAGTGATTGTTAATGAAATATTAATGAAAAGCCAAAAGTTGCAATTCATTTGTTTAAATGAAACAATATTTAAAAGAAATTGTTGCAGTTTAATATTTGAATTATTTTCTATTTTACAATAATTTAAATAGTAAAGTTGAAATATTGAAATTACCAAATGCAAATATTATAACATAAAAAAATGTTAACTATAAATATTACTGTAAACAAATAATTCATTAATTTAATTAACCCTTTAATTATTATAAACCTTATACTATTATATACAACAAAATATTTTCTAGGAGAACGAAAGAAAAAATACCTAAATTGAAATTACCCATGTTTAATTCAAATAACTAAAATCACTGTATTCAAAATATACTTTTTTCGATTGTTAGAAATAGTGCAAAATTTAAGAATCAATGTCTAACATTTTTGAAAAGAAGAAATTTTGATTAACAAAACAATTTTAGTGTGTATATTTTTTTAAATACTGGAGCATAAAAATTAACTTTGTTGATTTTATGAGGCTATTTTAATTTGATACCCTGCATTAATTCCTATGAATTAAAAATAATGCTGTTTTAATGTATAACTTTAAAATTCTTATGAATAATTTTATTGGATGATGTTGATTTCATAGTAATTGTTGTTTTTATATTAAAGATGGTAATTCCAATGCAGGAACAGGAATTTTCAAGTTGTGGTTCTTTTTAAGATTTTTTAATAATTAAAGGAAATTATCTTTCTATCTCTAGAAATAGGAAATTTTATAAGGAATATTAGTAACTTGGATAAAATTTGAGCAAAAATTCACATGTTGAATAAATTTCATAAGCAAAGAATTAATTTTGAGGAAAACTTCATTAAATTTTAAAAATTTTTTATGTGGCTTTGACACTTATTTTATTGATTTTTTGACCAATTAATAAAAAAAAAGGCAAAAATAAATTGCATTGAACTATTATTTTTTATTGCAACTTCTCTTAAAATTTTAATTCAGAAATTGTAAGTAGGAATCGAAATGGGCGAAAAAGGACTAAACAAACTGGTGCGCTGGATCCTTCATTATCAACTGAGTATCGAACTCGCAGTGGAAGACGTGTGAAGAAGCCTGAAAGGTATTGTTAATTTAAAAATTTTTCATTTTCTTTCATATTACAGTATTTTTCTGTATATAATCCACAGCGGTGTATTATACTCAGTCTTTTTCTGGAGTAAAAAGAAAAAAAGTGTCGCATAATCTGCAGCAATTTTTTTCCCGCGAATAATCTAAGATATGTACTGCTGATAATATGGGTGTCACATAAAATAAAAAATGCACTGTAAGATTGAAAATTTAATAAATTGTATAGAAAAAAGGCTATTATTATGAATAATATCAGTCTAGATCAACCTGATCACAAAGTGCAATAAAATTGAAATGAAAGCACGAGATCAATCAAAAGCGATAATTTTGAGAAGATTCTTGTAAAACTTATCGATATTTATTGTCTAATAACTTTTAAAACGATGTTAGACATATTTAAAAAAATATATATATTTGCTTCATTAATATTTAAATGAAAAAAAGTGGATTATTTACAAACAACATATTTTATACATTTTTCTTTTATACAGCGCTTGTTTTGTTTTTCACTTCACATTAACACGCTTGTCACCATTTTTTTATTTGCTTTTGGTTTAGCTTTTAATTTAAAATCTGCTGTGTAACTTAACAAAGTTTTCGCTTCCATATGACAATATAAAAATTTTAATATTTTCAAAATAAAATGCCTCATGTCTAGGCAAATTGCAAAATGACGTTAGCAAATTTACAACTGTAATATCTTTATGAGGAACCAAATTCGTTTGGAATGTTATTGGACAAAGCCCATTATAACTTAAATAACTCAGGTGTGTATTGGTACCACCTGTTATTTATTTTATGAAACAAAAACAGTATTTCTTTCAAAACTTTTTTGCAAGGTTTTTCTGATTTAGAATGTTTTTTTATCAGATTATATGCGACGGCATGTAATACAAACAGCGAAATTCGTAACTTTTTTTTAACACATAATGTGAGAATTATATACAGGAAAATACTGTAACTCCGTTTTCATTCATGTCAGAGATTATTTTTACAATCAAATACTTCTATTAAAATTACATCTAAATTTCCATATACCTCTATCTTTTTATTCATAATCTCTCCCAAAATATATTATTTTATAAATTTCAAACAGCTTTTTGTGTGAATTTTCTTGATTTTTTTATTTCTTAAAAAAAATTTAATTCTTCTTTATATGAATGTTTGATAAATCTACCCATTGTGTGGGCTTAATGTTAATAATTTTCATTTAATTTAAGAATTATTTATTTGAACGAAACATTCTGGACAAAACACTACCGTAAAAATAGCACATTTTCCTATAATAATTTATTTTTAATTAACTAAGTAATGGTTATTCTTAAAACATTTATATAATGTTAATACATAGAGATAAATTATCAAACATTAGACCTAAACCAAATGTATTATATTTATTTTATTTTTATAATTTGTTCTTCAAATCAACATTTTTAGATCCAAGTTCTTAAATGTAATGGTTTTTTAAATTTTAGCTCTATGACATTTATAATTTATCTACAAATAAAATTTAATTTTCTAGTTTTAACCAGTTAATTTTGTACAATACTTTGCATTTTTTTTATTTATGTAAGTACAGAAAATAAATAAAAAAATATTTTTTAAGTACAGAAAATAATATAAAAAAGCAATCAATTACTAAGTAATTACTCATTTGAATTATTTGCGATTCAATTACATACACTGAATTGAATATAACTAGCTGCATCCAATAGTAATTTTATAGTAATGTCCAATAATAATGTTAAATAAATGTTTGACACATGTATCATAATAATTTAAGAAATTTAATAATTTTTATAGCTTGAAAATGCATTATTATTTAAATAACATAAATCTACGCTGGTGCATTGATATTGAATTATTCAATTTTTAAATTTTGGAGAATTTTTCCTGTTTGATTAGTTTTTATATATCAGTATTTATTATGGTGTATTTTAAATTACTTTATTTTCAGATTAATTTCTTTTTGTGTTATATACTTTAATATTTTTTTTATCATATAAAATAACATGGGGATGTATATAGATTTGTATCGTAAAATAAAAACAAATTATGGATGTGTAGTTATGAAGTTATATTGTTATAGCAACAGTTATAAAGGAATTCATTCGGGTACGATTAAACTAGTAATTTGGAAATAGGGAATTTAAATTCATTAGTCATAAAATTTAAAAAAAAAAATCCTTTTTTTTAATCAAAAATTGACTCTAAGAAAAGCGTAATTAACTTTTAAAAGATTTGTAATTCTCAATTTGTATATATTTTCTTGAAATCTACATATTTTTACTCATTTATTTTTTAGGTAGTGAATGCATTAAATTTATAAAAATATATGTTTGTTACAGTTTAGAAAAAAATGTGCAGCAAGCTTATCAAATGAAAGAGTTGATAAGCTTGCTTCTTATTGATTGAGAGTAACCAACAAATCAGATATAGTAAATTTTTTAATTGCTATTTAGATCTATTGTTATTACATTAAATACATGTTTGTTTGAATTTATATTAAAAAATTGAGGAAATTTAAATCAATTAAAAGATATTTATACAATCTCATAAAAATCTAAGAACAATAAATATTTGAATGGTTATTTTTTTGATTAACTTGACAGGAAATAACTTATGTAAACTGAAAGTTACAAAACTAAAAATTATCTATGTTATGAATGCTTAATTTTAAACTTTCATTTATGAGATTAATTGCTAATTTTTTGATTAATATATCAATATTATGCGAAAGTGTATGTGTTATATTTACAATTTGACTAAAATTTAGAAGCAATTACTGTATTTTCCTGTATATAATCCACAGCGGCGTATTATCCGCACGGCCGTTTTTTCGAGTGAAAGGGAAAAAAAAGCGTCGCATAATCCGCGGCAATTTTTTCCGGCGAATAGTCTAAAACGAAAGGAACGAGCTTCGCAAATACTTGAATAATAGATGGCCCCCAATTTTGTCGGACCTTGTGAAGAAAGAGACTTTTGTACTTTTTAAAAAATTTATCCATTCTGTAATTTAACTTCTTTTTTTTTTCCTCTTGTATATGTATATATATATTTATTTTCATCTCATGATTTGTCTTTAAGATAATATGTTGTGCATTAGTTGTACCTTCGGGCCCTGTGTGATATTCCTTGGTGCACAGGGAGATAATTTTGTTTTCTCAAATAAAAAAAAAAAAATAGTCTAAAACGTGTATTGCTGATAATATGAGTGTCACATAAAATAAAAAATATGCACAGTAGGATTAAAAATTTAATAAATTTTATAGAAAAAAAAGCATTTATTATGAAAAATATCAGTCTAGATCTACTTCATTGCAAAGTGCGATAAACTTAAGATGAAAGCACGAGATCGATAATTTCGAGAAGATTCTTGTAAAACTTATCGATATTTAGCTTCTAATATCTTTTAAAACGATGTTAGACATATTTAAATTAATATATATTTGTTTCGTTAATATTTAAATGCAAGAAAGGGATTATTTACAAATTGCGTATTTCATACAATTTTTTTTATATCTCTCGTGCTTTGTTTTTCACTCCACATTAACACATTTGACAGCATGTTTTTTATTTGCTTTCGCTATAGCTTTTAATTTAAAATCTGCATTGTAACTTAAAAGTTTTCGCTTCCATATGACCATATACGAATTTGAATATTTTAAAAACGAAACAGCTCACGTCAAGGCAAATTCACTCAATGACGTTAGCGAATTTACAACTGCAATATCTTTAAGAGGAACCGAATTCGTTTTTAAACGTAATTGAACAAAGCTGATTACAGTTTAAATAACTCAGGTGTATCTTGGTATTACCTGTTATTTATTTTATGAAACATAAAGAGTATTTTTTTCAAAACTTTCTTGTAAACTTTTCTGATGGAAAATGTTTTTTATCAGATTATCCGCGATGGTGTATAATATGCACAACGAAATTCAGAACTTTTTTAACACATAATCCACGGATTATATACAGGAAAATACGGTACATATTATCACTTAATATATTTGATTACTATTTGTTCTGTGTACTAAAATGGCATTTTTAATATTTTATTTTATTACATCCAAATATTAAAAGGTAGAAATGTGGGAAAATAATTCTAAAAAAATGTACATTAATACATAATATGATTATATGTTGTATAAAATATATTACTACAATTCTTTAATACTGTTTTTATAGATGGAATCCTAGTGAAGCTACAATGGAAGAGGTTAAGGACAAAAGTCATGAGTGAGTACTTGCTTTAAAATTTAAGCATTAATCTTAATTAAGCACTTTAGAATGAAGTGTATAAGAATTCTCTCTGAAATATTGAAAGGCTATATATAAAATAAAAAAGCAGAAAATTACATCATAAATATTTAAGTTTAATATTACTGATTTAAGTATGATTTCAAGTATGATTCAGATTTCGTGCAATAATATTTTTGCTTCTTTGATCAACTTAGATTTTCAGTGATCCAAAAGGCAAAAAGCATTTATATTTAGAAATAAAAGTATTTAAATTTTCTTACTTTTGTTGTAGAATTTATAATTAAATTGGATACTACTCTCATTTTAAATTTTATTACAAATAAGATTTCTTCTTTCAAATGCTGCAAAATGCATTGCAACAAATATTATGAAAAAACAAGTAAAAAATATTACAAGTTAATTAAAAATATTACAAAATTTACATATTTTCAGATAAAAAAAAAAAAAGAGAGAAATTTTGCAAAGTATTTTCAGCCACTGTTCTTTCAATTGCTCTTAAAAAATATTATCTTTTTTTGTTTAATTCTGGAAGTTCTCAAAAGCAAAAATGAAAAATATCATTTAAAATTGTATTAGTGCTGATGTTTTATTTATTGCATCTTTTAAAAATCATCTAATAATTTTTTCAATAAAAGATTTTAATATATAGTTTTTGCCATTAAATCAATACATTTTCATTTATTATTACATTTTTTTTATCATATCATTGTAAAAACTAATTTGATAATTTGTATTACATTTGTAAATTTTGGAAGAAATAATAACTCTTTTTTTTATTAGTTTATGAATGGGTGTATTATTATATTTAAGACTTATTTTTTCATATGTAAATAATATTGCATGATGAAAAATAATTATTTAATATGACAAATAATAATATTTACAATATTTGAAAAAGTTTGAAAATTCTTAATTTTACTCACTTTTTATTCAATTGTTTAAAAATCAAATTTAAATAAAAAATCTTCTTGATTGGATTTAAAAACTTTTCTTGTCAGTTTAGAAATTTTAGTTTATACTTGAATCTTATAACACTTTTTGCCAAGTAGAATTTATTAACTTATTATGATTTAAAGTCCTTGAAATATTTCACAGTAAAAGTTATATAAACTTGTGTATTTTTTTTTATAGGAAACTTCATGTCTATAATGAAAATGAGTCAAAAGATTTGACAATTGCTGATAATAATGAATCTTATAAAAATTGTAATAATCCAAAGGAGGAAAGAATTATATCTGTTACTGAAACTCACATTAATAATAAACCTGAAAGTAAATTTAATTCATCTACAGAACCTCAAATTCAATTTATTTCAAATACGAGTTTGACAACTGAGGAAAATGAGGTTACAGTTGATAAAGTTGCTATTAAACAATCTGTGCAAATAAACAATTCATTAGCATGTGATGATCAAATTCCATCTGACAGTTTGTCAGAAGACAGATCTAATTTAATTGCTGAATCACAAATTCCACTTCAAGTTGCAAAAATAAATTTTTCTGCTGAGGATAGTAAGTGTGAAAGCTTTGATGATAGCTTAAATGAGCAGGCTCTAAAAGTTAACAAATCAAATATTCCTCATCATTTGGTAGAACAATGTCACTTATCAAGCAGGAAATGCCGGGATAAACAGAGACTTTGTTCTAATAATTTATATGATAGTTTAGAAGATATATGCTCTCTTATGTCAAACGTGGAAAAAATTAGTAACTCAGATGGTTTCCCAAATGTGTCTAATAACCCACCTGATAAGTCTCTTATATGTGAGGATTCTTTATTAAATGAGGTTTGTATTAAAAATAAAGATACTGATACAGATGAACAACATTTTGAAGATGATTCCTTAGCAATAATTGAATATGAAAAAGCGTTTGATGATAGTTTAGAAGAAGCAGAATTAATTGAAATGTTAAATATTTCCCATCAAAATGAAAAAGGGGCAAGTATTTCTGTTGAATGTCTTGGAAATGGTGATAATTGTATTTCTCGAAATTTGTTTGAAACTACTACTGAAAAATCAGATGAGCAATTGCAAAATATGTGTGTTTATGAGATAAAAGGCACATTACAAAGAGTTGAAAATGATAATTCACATTCTATTTCTGATTGTAATATTTCAAGAGATAGCTTGGAATCAATTAACAATGGTTCTTCAAAATCTGAGAGTGGGAATCATGAAGATATTGCTAATAAAATTCAAGAATTAAACTGTAACTCTAATTTATTTTCAGAACCTATTAACTTAAATAAGGTTACAAAAGTTGGTAAAAAATTTTCATCTAATTTAAGTAATCAGCTGGAGGATATTCAAATTGAAGATTCCAGTGAGGAACTTATTAAATGCACTCAGAATATGCATTTTTCTGAAACTCAAAATACTATTCAAGAAGAACATAAAAATTCCTATTTTAAATCTGACTGCAGTATTTCAAAAGATAGTTTAAATTTCTCTAAATCTGATGAATTGAATCAAGAATGTGTAGATGAAATTTCAGTCTTAAACACTAGCTCTGTATCATTTTTAAAATCTCATGATTCAAGTGGTAATCTTGAAGTTTTAAAAGATTCTTCAAAATATTTGCCTTCTTTAAATATTCAAACAATTTCTATTCAGCCTGAATATTCAAACATAATGGGAAAATCGTATCCTTTGGAACTTAATGTTCTTGATTCTGATTTAAGTAGTAATTATTGTAAAGCTGAAGTAACAAATGTAGGAAAATTAAATTTGGCATCACCTCTGATTTGTTCTGAAGAATTTAATATAGGCAATAAAAATTCATCTTCAAAAGTTTCTGACACTCTTTTAAGTGAAAATAGTTTTAATAATGGTTCTAAACATGAACTCATTTCTAATTTAAAATTAGAGGTGATAAAGGATGTCAAATTAAATGAAGAACATAGCAGTTCAGTTGTAGAATTGGTTGAAAATGATTCAAAAATCACTCACTCTGTATTTGAGTCTCCTTCAGAGAACAATTCAAAATCAACAAAATTTAAGTATGATGAACCACACACTTCAATAGATACTACTGTGCACAAATGTATAGAATCAAATAAAAATATACATGATTCTTTGGAATTAAACTTTTTATTAGATAGTGCTTGTACTTCTTTTGCTGCATCATCTGACAGAATTATTAATTGTAAAAATATTGATTTAAATAATAGTTCATTTCCTATTTCTGATGATATTCATGAGCAAGAAATGACTGTTGAGCAACAAACAAATCAAATCAAACAAGCTGATACTAATTGTACTGTATCATCAGCATCACAATTGATTAATGTCTTTAGTGATAGCTTGGAAAATCAAAAATATCCTTTAAAAACATTTGAAACAACCTCTATTGCAACTGAAAAAAATTCTGATTATATTTCTTATGATAATAATGAAGTTAATTTAAAAAATCTTGAACTTAATGAAAAACATGTATTTTCTAAAAATGATGCAGCTATTCAAAGTATTTGTTTATTTAGTAACAATGAAGATGAAAAGCTGAAATTTTCTAAAACTGAGTCAATTAGTGAAATTTCAGCATTGAAAGAACATATTAATTCAAAATATCAAGAAAATGTATGGCATGCAGATATTGTTACTAAGTCTAAGAGTAGTATTACTGCGGAAAAAGAAATTATGTCTCCTGAAAAAATTGACAATGAGATTTCCACTAGTATTACTATTCTGACACAAAATTTATTTGTGGAAGAAAATTCTTCCTCAATTCTTAGTGCATCTAAAAAAATAATAGCTAATGAACTTTCTGAAAAAGAAATGAAGTATAGAAATTCCTCTTATGATGATTCATCTAAAGATACCATTTTTGATCAAATAAATGCTGTTGTCACTGATAATGAAGAACAATTAGAAACATTGATTAACAACCATATTTTGAGAAACTCAATAAGTAAAAAAGATCTGAATGATTCAATTTATAGAGAAATTACACTGGAAAATGAAGCTGCCCCAGTAATTAAATGTGAAAATATTACACCAGACTTATATAATGCTTGTTGTGATGAATTTGTTTTAATTAATGCTAACGATACAATTTGCATAGAAGATTCTATCTGTGAATTGTATCAAGATAAAGATATAAAAAAATCTTCAGAGTGCAATGAAGAAATTCTATTGAGGAAATTGTGCTGTGAAAAATCCCAGCTTAAAACTAATGCTAAACTTGATTCTACTATTTGTTTAGATGAATCCATGCATACAACTTGGGACTCTCATAAATGTGAAACTGTTTCTATGTGTGAAAATGATATTCCATCGACTTCAAAATGTTCCCCCCAAAAGGTTTCATCTGAATTTTCTGCAGTGCTTGAAGGGAATGCAAATGATACCATTTATATACATGATGATTCTATTTGCTTACCACATCATTCACAAATTATTGTTAAAGAACATTTTGAAAAGTGTATTGAAAATGAAAGTAAACCTATTTCTTTAACAAATATGAATGAAACTATATGTATTGAAGATTCTTTATGTTTACCATCTGAGTCAAACTTGACTAGTGAGAATCAGGAATCTGAAAATGATGATGATACTTATTATAGCTGTGCTAGTGAAATAGATTCAGACAAAATGAAACTTCCTGGTGTTGTGAAGAGCAATTCATTGAGCAGTAAGTCCTATAAACTTACTGATAATCCAACTAGTGATTCAATTTCTGAGAGTGATAAAACTGTGTGCTCTGTCACAATACCCTCAAGTTTAGAATCTGAAATAACAGAGAAGGTTTTAGAACTTGCTAAATTGAAATCTGATGACAAAGATCTTGTTAAGTTGCATTTTGAAGTTGCAGTTGATAAAAAAAGAGTTAATATAATATCAGTTTCATCTACCCAAGAAGATTCTCTGAACAAAACACCAAAAGGAGTTTCTTGTTTAAAAACATTAGAAGCGTCTAGTAAAAAGATGAAAAAAGAGAAAGAAAATATTAATCTTCAAAACATTAAAACTAAAAAGTTAAGTCCAACTAAACACTTTAATTCTTCTAATCTTCACAAATACCAAGAATCAAGAAACTCTCCAAAGTCATTAAAACAAAATTTAAAATTTCTCAAAAAAGGTATTTCTTCTGATTATAAAAACTCTTCTAATTTAAATTTCCAAAATACACTTCCAACACCTAATTGTCAGTTGATACAAGCTCTTGATTTGCATGATACTTCACTTAGTTTTACTGAAAATCAACATTTGCAGTCTAGAGATTCAATACTACCGTTGAATCTGTGCTTAAGAGATACTCCAATCCAGAAAATTGCTTTAAGAACTGAAACTGAAAGCAAGGAAAATATTCCATTATTCGACATTCCTTTTAATGCTAATAAATCCCAGCCACAAACTGCATTTAAAAGAACTAATTTTTCCCCCCAATTAAATCATCAAAAGTTTCCTACAGTTTTTAATCATTACTCAGATCTTAAAAGGTCAGCAACAAAAATTCCTGTGCGAAAAATCAATAGTGCTTCCAACTCTCCAGTGACTTTGAAAACAAATAAGGTTGAATCAAAAAGTAAACTTAATGATGAATTGATGACCAAGTCTCCTGCTACACTGACACCTTCTCACAAAGGCAAATTCAATATTCATTCAACATCAGAGAAGCATAAGGAAAAGGTCCCTGAAATCACTCCCCAGAAAAGTCATCATTTCTGTACTATTCGTAATTCAATAGCCAAAGTTCCAAAATCTATCCCAAGAAGTTGTCCAAAAAAATTCCAGAACATTCAAAGTCCTATTGCTCAGGTATTTAGCTATATTTTTGTATTAATTTAAATTAATATTCAATGTTTTATGCTATTTTTTTAAACAATAAAGAGGTTTTAAGTGAAAATTTACTATATCTGTTCAAATGCTTATGTATATTGAAAATTATTAAATTTAATATGAACAAAGAATTTTAAATAAAATCGAAAATTAGGTAAAAACAATTTACTGTATATAATGATAATAAGAAAGTATGTATAAAATGTCCTTATTGCTAAAGATATTTCTGTGTAATTTAATTACAAATTACATTTGGCATCTGAATATGAACAATTTCATACTAAATTTGGTTAAATCTGCTGAAAAGCTGATGTATGCATGATTGATAATTTTTTTCTCTGCACCAGTTATCTTGTTTATTTTGGGAATAATAAAATAATTTTGGACAGAATAAAATTAGAAATATTCAAAATTTATCTAAAAAGGAAATATTTTGTGCATAAAATAAAATAAAAATATTTTGATATTCAAGTATGGAGAATAAAAATTTATTTGAAATACATAATGATTTAAGTTAATAGAATGTCAGGGTTTCAAAGAAATCAATTTCTATCATTATATATGAAGAAACTTATGAGTAACAATGCTTAATTTTATTTCTTAACAAGACAATAATCAGACCATATTTATAATTGTAGTCTAATTATTATTTTGATTAATTAATTAATAGCTAAATTTATAGAATAAATGTTTTTAATTAAAGTGTTAGATGTATAGATTGTTGTATTGTAATAGTAAGAGATATTTTTTATAAATTAAAATTTTTAAAAAAGGTTATTATCCATATTAATTTTACTAAAGTTACTATTTTTCACAGTCTTTGTTTCTTAAAATTTACTAAAATGCAAATAAATTCAAAATATTTCTTCAGAATATTTTAAATTTGCAAGCATTTTAAAAATTTTTTTGTTCTAAATTATTGTTATTTATACTTCGGAAAATATTTTACTGCTTTTTTTATTATTTTCTTCCTATTATCTTTTTAATTTACATTATTTTTGTGTTGCATTACTAAATACAATTTTTTTAAGTTTGAATTTAATTTAAAAAAATATTAATTCTTATTTTAAAGTACTTTTTTTTAATATACAATTTATGCTAGAAAAATCTTTTGTTGCTTTATTGATTTTATTTTAATTTGAAACACATTCTTTTAATTCATAGTATATTAGAAGTAATAAAGCTCTCACTCCATTACAAGCTGTTAATCGAGATATTGGTGTACATGATGCAGTAAGTATCTGTTGATTGTGCTTAAATACTTGTTCACTTTATAAGAATCTTTATTTCAGTCAAGACTATTAATTTTTTTGTGTGTATATAATCCACAAATTGTATGTTAAAAGTTTCAGATTTCATTGTGCGTATTGTACACTACTGGTGATATATAATCTGTTAAAAAAAAACATACTATGTCAAAACAGCTTACAATAAAATTTTCAAAGAAATACCCTTTATGTTTTATAAAACAAATAACAGAGAATGTCATAAGTCAGTGAACTTTTTTCAGCTGTTATCAGATTTTTTTCCAATTATGGTCAACGAATTACGGGAACAAATTTTGTTCCTCAAAAGATATTACAGTTGCTATTAGTATCTCTCATTTTGTCTTCATGTGAGCTGTTTTGTTTTGAAAATATTTGAGCTCATTTATTATCATGTGGAAGCAAAAGCATATATGTTATACATTTAGTGTTTAAACTAAAAGTCATTTAGTGTTCAAACTAAAAGCTCAAGGTAATAAATCTCATTGAAGAAATGATTAGTGGTTTAAAGAATGATTAGAAATGAAAGTTGAATTAGTTGTATTTCTTTGCAATATTCAGAAATGAATGTAATTTGTATAATTTAAAAAGATGTGTATAACTAGTGTCAAATTCAATGAAATTTTTTCTCATCCCTGGATTACCATTTAATGCCAACTTAGAATATGCTGGTTTTAGTATGATAGCTTATGTGATCATTTTATGAGACAATAAAAATTACATCAGCATTCTTATTTATATTATTTTAGCATTGCAAAATCCTGATCCAATTGGATGTTTTCTTTTGCTTCTGCTCCATGTGGTTGAGAAGGCATAAAATGTATTGTCTGGAAAGGGTGCAATACAAGTGAAAAATTAATTATACAAATACTTATCCTTCACTTATATTCCACTCTCATATTATATTGCACCTGGTATGCAATATAAATGAAAGATTAATATTTATACTTTACTTTATTAGATTTTTATTATTTATTTTTACATTAAATTTATAGCCCTTCTCTCATAGAACTTTCCAATTTTAATGATAAAACTGAAACATAAGAGAAAACTTCTCTATTCTAATAACAATATAATCAGTATTAATATTATATATATTAGGTTGGGGAAAAAGTAATCCATTATTTTTTCGGTAGACGTCTGTAGTGATCGATATCTTGTGAGGTATTTATCAAACAATTTCAGATTTATGCTCGTTGGAAAGGTAACATTTGACACTACAAAATCCTCTTGCGATTTTTTGTTTGATTAATTCAGTTACGAGTACAAGATTTTAAAAATGGAAGACAACAAACAGAAAATTCGATACATTTTCGTTTTTCTCTTGTAACGGCGAAAAAGATAGCCAGGTGGCTAAGATTGTGAAAAGTGTTTATCGTCCTATATAAGACTGTAACAGCCAGTTATGTACATTTTTTGTTTCATCGATTCCGTTCGGGTATTTTTGATGTTAGAGATGCACCTTGCATGTGGATACAGCATCGTCGAAAATGTCTATAAAATATCAAAAATGATCGAAGTTAACCGCATGTCAGCAGTCGTAACGTACAAGACCTAAAAATCTAAATGAAAGCTGTTTTAAACCTTTTTACAAAGTGAATTCAATATAAGTTACATAAAGTTCACGTAAAAATAATGGATTTCTTTTTCCCCAACCTAATATATATATATATATATATATAAATATATATATATATATATATATATATACTAATGAATAATTAAGAATTTTTTATAAAGTATTAATTATTTGCTTCTTTTATTTAAAAATTTGAAATTTTTTCTTTTTTCCCCAATTCATTTCTTAACTTTCTTGAGATTAATACAAGTTATATATTCGAGTAGATAGAGGAAAAAAAAACACTCTTACATATGAGGGTCAAGGCTTACAGTGTCCACATCTGTTTACAAGATCGAAGGCCCTGAAGAGTGAAGTATATCTGTTAGGTGGTCAATCTAACACAAAAACCTAAGTGTTTTGTTTTCAAGCATGCTGGTTACTCAGTTTTATCATCCTCTTGAAGGGATAAAAGGCTAAGTTGATTTTACCCAGCCCTAGGATTGAACCTTGGATCTGTATATTTAAGAATTGAAACAAGCTTTATTTTTTTCAAATTCAAATCAATTTGGTTTAAACAAATTAAAACTTTTGTGTTTAATGTTTCCAAATTTATTTATATATCTTAATATCTTTATTCTAGATTCCAGTTCTTCCATGTTATTCGGCTACTAAGGCAGTTGGAATACATCAAATGACTGCTCAAAAGCCATGCAACAAAAAATAAAAGTAAGTTTAATTTTTATTATATACAAAAAATTATATTCTAAGATTTTTTCATCATTAGTTTTGATTTTTCATACATTGATTCTTAACCATAATATCTATCTGCTGTAATTTTTTTTAAAAATATTTTATGAACTTTCAATTTTTCTATTTTCTTATGGAAATAAGTGTTATGCTAAGTAAATTTTTGTTGCAGTTTTAAAAAGAATGTCATATTTTTTTTTCATATGCAATCAAACATTATTAAGTATACAACAAGTTAAATTCTTTGAATACAGAATAATTTACAAATATTTTAATATTTCCATTGTATGTGTAAGGATACATTAGCTATTTTAATATCATTTGTAATGATAAATGTTATTTTCCATACAATGAGATAATTTTCTTTCAGTGAAAGATTTGTGAGAGAATTTACAGACTTATCTGTTAAAATAACATAATTATGTATATTTTAAAAATTGTAGAAAACTATTAAAACAAAAAGCAATATTTTATAATTATGAATTTTAAAATACACAATATTTTATAGTTTTGAAAAATGTATCCTCTAATCAGTATTAAAAAATAATAATAAAGATAGTAAGTCATCACAAGAATGTGAAAAAAAAAGGCTGATTAAAAAAAAAAAAAGATGCTAAAAATTAATAAAAATATTTTTCTTTGTAAAGAAACCTTTATAAAAGTATTTGTTAAATGAAAATTATTAAACAGTTTTCTTTGATGATAATTCTTGATTTGGTTTTTGGTTTTATTTTGTAATAATAAATATTTCATGAAATTGGTTTTTATTGTAACAAATTAAATCAAATACTGAAACATTAAAAATTTAAGTACATAATTTTGCTTCAGTCCTCTATTTATGTAAATATTTATTTATCATCAAAACACTGAAATTTAGTTTGACAGATTGCTTCTGTACAATTTTACAAATTGCAACAATGCAAATTAAAAAAAAAAATTTCTTTATATATTTTAGAAAACAGTATTAAGTTATTTTTTTATTTAATACATTTTTGTTGCATTTCTTACTCAACTGTACATCAGTTAATAATTTATTTATGAATTCTTAAGAAATGTTTTTAAGATAAATCTTATTTTACTATTAACTTCTGTTTTTGTATAATTTGTTTATATTTATGCATTTCTTTCTCAACTGATGTACAGTTGAGTAAGAAATGCAACAAAAATGTATTAAATCGCTTAATATTTTTTTTTGTACCATTTGCTTAATTTTGAATAAATTTAACTACTTTAATTGTATTTTTTTATTGTGAACAAAACAAAAATTTATTTATTATTGTTTTTACAGGATATGAAATTCGAATTTGGTATATCTTGATCATCAATGCATTTATTTTGTTTTTAAGTCAAAGCTAAACATTATTAAAAAACATTTTTTTATGAAATATACTATCTTTGGAAAAGCAAGTGTTTTTATATCATGTCTTTCACGTCAATTTTGTTCAATATTATTTCATTTGATTTCTCCATTTAATCTATGCACATTTTGTTAATATATTTTTTGTTGTAGATTAGTTTATTTGCTGTTATTTTAGTTATGACAAATGTGAGTTGTTTGTATCATATATTGACTTCCAAATATGTATCAAAGTGAAATAAATATTTTAAAGTGAAATGGTCAATTTTTTAGAAATTTTATGACATTTTTTTCATATTTAATTTACTAGATTAAAAAAAATAATAATGGAGCAAAGTAAAAATTTTTTATTATTGTGTAGCATGGAAACCAAAATCAAGCTTTGTCAACTACTTTCTTATACTAATCCAGAATTTGAGCTAAATATCTCTTTATTTATAAATAAGACAAATCAAGAAAAAGACGAATGGTCATCTGTGTAAGATAACTAGTTTGCTTTGCATTTCAAAATTTTTACCTCCAGTATAATTTTAAATTATAGAAATTTAAAATTATACCTATTTTTTAAAGTTTGTTGTAACTTTTTATTACCACAATATAGGTACAAATTTATTTAATCATCAAAATAGTCTCCTTTAGAACACAATTACTCCTTCCTCTTTTTAATGTTGTCTACAGATGAACTTCCTAAAAAAATTTTGAAATTTTGTGTGAGACATTGAAAGGTTGCGATTTTGTTTAAAAGCAAAAATTCAAAATTACTTCTCCAGTAGGCGATTTTTTTATGAATTGCACATTATGATAGTTTAAAAATTTTATTTCTACATGACCATCCTTTTCAGTTGTATTGTAATCATCAGAGCATGTTATCTATTTGACAAAATGTTTTGGCAAAAAGCTGTCTTTAAAATAGCACAATCAACCATAAAGTTCTTTAATTATCATAACTTATGAAATATTTTAAATACCTTTAAAGACAAGAAACAAGAGATCTGGTGATTGGAGAAACTAAAGATCACAAAAGTTGCGATTGATGGCGTTTTATGTGATGTAATTTTTGAATAATTTTTTAACACAAAGAGCAATGTGTGGACGATCTCCATCTTGTGCCTCAAAAATTTGTGTGTTAAAGGCAACTGACATTTTAGTAGATTATGAACATTTTTATTCTGTAATAGTATTTCATGCCATTAATGAATGATTGAGATTGTTACTTGCCTCTATCACTTAATTTCTGAGATAAATATGACCAGGAATAAATGATTCAGTAGAACCACATCTCATCCTCATTTTTGGTAACTGCAATGGAACCTATCAGATTGATTTAGAATTTATTGGTTCCCAAATTCAAAGCAGTTGTGAGCATTCACCTAACCGTTCAAGTGAAAGTGAATTCTTGGCTGCTCATAGGATAATCTAAGGTGGTTCTGAATCAGCCTTAAAAAGAGCAAGAAATTGAAATAACCAGTGTTTGGTTTTGAAATCAGGTGGAAGCAATTTTTACACGTTATAGCTTGTAACGATAAAAGCAAGAGATATTCATGATCGGGACAGTTTATGAGGCATATCTGAATCTGTCAGGTTACAGATACGGACCGTGATGGTTTGGCAGTTAGGACCTCATTCTTATTACCAAAAAATGGTGAGTTTGAATCCCGGTATAACCAAAGATACATCATGTTCACTAAAAGTAATTAGGGCATGTTAAATAGATCATGATCACAATGCCGACCAAGTGAAATAGTATGTCTAAGGATGGTAGATCAAACGTTGGGAGTTCTGTTTGGTTCCTGCTTCCAAGTTACGAATATTCCATGAACTGCTTTAATTTCACTGGTAGAGCTCAACTCGGCTATGTACTGGGAAGTATGCTGATGCGCACTCATACTGACACAGCATAGTACTTGCGTGTAAATTGGAAAATTTGTCTTCCATATGAAGTGTTATATTCTCTATTGCTTCTGTTGAAACAGGTTTTCTTTCTCTTTCAGAAGAAAAATTGAATGAATCTGTTTTTTCAATTTTGATTTTCATTAATCGAAAATTTTTTACTTTTATTGAACTTTTTCTCATCTCTAAGACCGAAATTCCATTATAGAGCAACTAACGCAAACAGAATTAACAGCTTGGTAAAACAATTGAACTGCTATAGATAGATCTATTAATCATAACGATGTTCTGATTAACAATAACCAGCACATTGAAAATCAAGATCTTTGTGTAAAAGACAGAGAAATATGCCCTTTTTTTTCTTCCTTTCTAAGTAGTTGCCCTTGCGACACAAACTTTGCAAGAAATGGGAACTTGCTTTTAAATATTATGAATGTATTAAAAGATATTTCGTTGCTGAAGATTTTTTTTTAAAGGCTATCGGTTAAGGTGATTGTTTTTACATTTTAGCTGAGAGCAATGAGCTGGAGTGTGATCGCTAGTAGTCGTTGACGGGTAAATAAATGGTTTTTAGAATTAAATTTTACAGTTTAAATTAAAGATTATATACTTTAATTTATAGTTGTTATGTACGAATGACTTCTTATAGTAAAAAAGAAATCTAAATAAAGATTTATTAAACATGTAATTCATTAAAAATGAAATTCTGCAATATTTTTTTATTCATTCAAACAAATTCCCGTCCCTTCATAATATTCTATACAAAATTTTTAAGCTTTCAATAGTTTTATCAATGTGAAGACAGCTTTAAAATAGAATAATTTAATTATGATTATATATATATATTTATATAAATATATATAATTATAATTAAAATTATAATTTTGAATATTTTTTTCAATTTAAATAAATTATTATATATGTATTTATAAATCGTTAGAAATTCCCCATAGGGAAATATTGAAAATCATTCAAATTTCTCATAAAAAAAAGTTTTTTTTTATTATTTTTATTTCTAAATGGTGATTTTGCTTTGTATATTTTAAATTCAATGGTAGGTAGTAGGAAGACACTGCATTTTACTTAGAAATACAGTTGCAGATTAAAAAATTATCATGTCTCTTGGTGTCAGTGACAAATTAAAGTCCAAAAGCCAATTTCTGTTTTTAAAATATAAAATCGTTAATATGTTAATACACTGCTCAAAACAATTAAAGGTTATTGCGGTTTTAGGTGGATCTTGTGGCTGGGAAACTTTTTTGCTGATTGATACATGGTCGACGAACGTAGTAGGTTATATTCGAATAAATCACACATGTTTGGCAGAAAAAAATGCATTTTTGTACAAAAGGAAAAAACCCAATTTGTGCATATGAGAAAAAAAGAATGAGAAAAGGTGTTTTCTTCAAAGGAAATTATTTTCAGTAGGGGGTATGGTTTCCACGGATGGCTAGCAACGTTGAACACTTTTGAGGCATGGAGTCAATGTTGCTATTAATCACGAGTTGGGGTATTCTTTTCCACACTTCCAGAAGAGCTCTTTCCAGTTTTTGGAGAGTTTGTGGTGGTGGTTGGTGGCCAGCAACTCGTCTTTCTAAAGCGTCCCAAACGTGCTCTATTGGATTCATATCGGGAAAACACGATGGCCATTCCATTCGCATGATTCCTTTCCTCGAAAAGGAAATCCTCCACCAGGTTAACACGATGTTGCCTGCAGTTATCGTCCATTAAAATGAAGTCATCTCCGATTGCTACAGCGTAAGGGACTACAATAGGTCTGGGGATCTCGTCCCTATATCGGCGACCAGTCACAGGTCCATCTCGAATGATAGAGGTCTGTGTGCCCGTCAATGGAGATGCCATCATACACTAACACTTCCACACTATCAAATCTGACACTTTCGTGCACGAACGCTGTATTATTCCTACTGCCACGGTCCCCACAGATGAAAATACGCCCATTATCAGGATGAACAGAAAAACGGGACTCGTCAGAAAAGAACATTGCTCCATTCATTTCTCCTCCAGTTCGTATGCTTTGTTGCCCAGTCCCTGCGGTCGCGACGATGCCTTGATGTTAGTTTAACACATACCATCGGTCGGCGAGCATACAGACCTACAATATGGAGCCGGTTTCGAACAGTCTGAGTTGAAACCGTGGTGTCAGTAGCCGAGCGAAGGTGTTCTTGGAGAAGAGTAGCGTTCATATTTCGGTGTCTCCGAGCCATTAACACTAAATAATGATCTTCATTAGGCGTTATTGCCCGTCTACGACCTTGCCCTGTTCTTCAGCGTGCACTTCCAGTCTCCAAAAACGGTTCCAGATCCTGGAAATCACACATTGTGACACTCCAATGGCTTGCGCTACTTCGGCTTGAGTTTGGTCTCCTTCTGACCTACCAACAACTCTCCAAGCTTCTGAATCAGTTAAATGACTTCTCTGAGACATCGTACTCATCGAAACAAAGCAGTCACTAAATGCTGATCATCCTTGTTTTCATTGTCTTTTATTCAGTTGAAAGTCAAATTTTATTCGCTGCCGCTGAAGCGACGTTTTTGACGTCGAACTCAAAATTACCATACTCCACAGTTTGAAAATCAGAAAAATTTGCATTTGTGATTCTCTTCTTCCATTTTCGATAAAAAAATTTTCGTTTATATCTTTATTTTATATAAAACTTACAATATCCTTTAATTGTTTTGAGCAGTGTAATTTGTAATGATTATAAAATATCTGCTTTTAATTCCTTACCGTTTTTTTAATTGATCATTTTCAAACTATAAATGAATTGATGGAAAGACAGATTAACTATGGGAAAGATAATTAAAAAAAGAATAACATAAGAGAATTAAAAAGAAAAAATAGCAAGAAGAGAATGAGTTCTTAAGGTGGACTAATGCAAGAAAATAATTAAAAAAAATATATTAATTTTTAAAATTTGGGCTGAGATAAAATTTTACACAGAAAGCTTTCGCCAATCAGAGAAATTCGCGTAATCAAAGCATTTGCAACTGCAAACATCTTATTTTAGAGCATGGTTTTCTCTAAAATTTTAGAGCATGACGAGTATAAAATTTCACTTTTTTAGTGACTCAAGTGTGATTTCTTATGTAAAATTTTAGTTTCTTATTATATATATGTGTGTGTGTATAAAATTTTGTTACATAGAAATTTACTCGCAATTTAATAAAATGCAACATTCATTTCTATGCTGCATTTCTTCTCAATTTTAACTTTTTAAGCTTTTTTACACAATTTCGTGGCTTATTATTCTATGCAACTTTTATTTGGAAAATACAGTACACACACTGAGCGTGTGTATTGTCGCCATTTTTGACAGTTGAGTCAAAAATAAGGAAATTTAGAAAATATTTCCGACATACTGCAAACGACTCCATGATTATTGACATTCTTTGTTGAATATCAACATTTTCTAGATTTCGTATGTTCATAGTTACGGATGAAATGTAATAATAATTTTTTTGTGTTATTAGATCCATGAAGTTGTATATATTATTAGATTGACATTCTGTTATTTCAAATCAGAGAAAGATTTAACTTCCCATTAACAGAAAAATGTTAAATATTTTTCTGAAGCGACTAGCTTTATTTTATTAAAAATTTATAGTGTTAATAATTTTAGTTTGAATTATAAATATATATAACACTAAATAGTAAAAAAAAAAAAGATTCAGAAAATGAAAGTTTTTTCAGAGTTTGGATCACCACCACAAAAAATAGGCAATTTGGTAAATGACTTTTCACTTTATCTGAAATGTTCAATGATGATATTGTTTTAAAATTTTTCATTAAATACACTGCTTGCCACAGTAAACGCAACACCCTGAAGTAAGCGTGCAAATACATGAAATTTATAACATGCATTACCTGGAGGTGAGATGTGCAAATTATGATTAGAATTTCCGCTCAGACACATCATGCGCGCCTGTGGCGCCACTTTAAAGCGCTATCTGAGGCTTGGAGATTTCGACGATTTCAAGTTCGACCGTTGTAATTTTTTTTAAACGACCATTTATGCCTTGTAGATTACTACGATCATTTTTTGATCAAGTATCCGAGTTCAAGAATCCTGGAAAAAGTTCCTGTGAAGAGGTGAATCCAATCTCTGAAGGAGCTAGACTCCAAAGAATTCTTAAAAGGGATGAACCTATAATGGTTGGAACCTTAAAGGATGAGGATGGCAAATTTGCTAATACCGGAAAAGGAGTAATGGAAGTTATGGCCAAAACTCACTTTCCGGGAGCCATTGATATTGATATCAACGAAGGTTAGCATTTCATTGGTTCTATAAAAAGAATTCAGAGAACTCAATGGACCTATGCTAAGAGCATTATCAATCATGATAAAGTCTGGTGGGCTATTTCCATCTTCAAACCTCTCAAGAGTCCTGGACCTGACGGAATCATGCCTGTAATGATCCAAAAGGCAGGGGATCTTATTATCCCTGTGCTAACTAGAATATACAGAGCTAGCTTAGCACTGGGATGTATTCCAAAGCTATGGCAAAAGACTAGGATTGTTTTCATTCCTAAACCTGGAAAAAACTATGATCAGGCTAAATCTTTTAGGCCAATAAGCTTATCTTCATTCTTTCTCAAAATTATGGAGAAAATCATTGATGGGCACATCAGAGACTTCCTGGGTAGTAATTGTCCCTTGCATAATCTACAGTTTGCCTACCAACCTGGCAAATCGACAGAGACAGCGCCACACAAGCTTGTATCTAAGATTGAAGACACCTTGGAGAGAAAGGAAATTGCCCTAGTCACTTTCCTAAATATCCAAGGTGCATTTGATAACACCTCTCATCTATCCATCCTTAACGCCTTAAGGGGTACAGGGATTGACCATGCAATTTGTTCATTGACTAGGACCCTGCTTTCGGATAGAGCTATACAAATGAAAATCTTCAATGAGACATTTGAAAAGAAGACAACCAGAGGCTGTCCACAAGGAGGTGTATTATTACCATTGCTTTGGAATCTGGGTGTAAATAGCCTATTAAAACATCTTAATTCTATAGGTTGCTATACCCAGGGGTATGCCGATGATATTGTCATACTCATCCTTGGTAAAGACTTTCACTTAACTTGTCAACTAATGCAAAATGCTCTAAGTTATGTAGGCAAATGGTGTAAGGAAAGGAATCTGGACATAAATCCACAGAAGACCAACCTTATACCATTCACAAGAAAAATAAATAGGGAGGGATTCTTTATCCCAAAATTTTTTGAGGTTGAAATCAACGTTGCTTCTGAGGTGAAATTTCTGGGCTCAATTCTGGACCAAAACTTACGTGGAATAAACTTGTTGACTAGAAAATCAATCAGTCAAAAAAATGCATTATGACATGCAGACGCATTCTTGGTAAAAACGGGTCTACAGCCAAAAATGATGTTTTGGATGTACACAGCAATTGTCAGGCCTACCTTTACATATGCATCTGTGATATGGTGGTGTAAGGTGGAATAGAAAACTGAAGGACAAGCTAGGAAGTCTGCAAAGACTGACCTGCTTGTGTATCACAGGTGCGATGTCCACAGCACCTACCAGAGCACTAGAGGCAATTCTGGACCTGACTCCACTAGATATCTTCATATGCAGCGCTGCCAGAATAACTGCATATAGAATGAAATTGCAAAATCAGTGATGTGATAAGCCCTCTTCTGGAGGTCATACTACTATTACCAAAAAAATCAACCACCCAACTCTCCAAATGCCTTCAGACAGCATGGAAAGATCATACGTGTTTGAAAGACCATTCGAGGTAGTTTTTCCTACCAGAGAAGAATGGAAAAACAGCATGATTGAAATAAGAAGCAATGATCTTATCTGGTTTACTGATTGATAAAAAAAGCAACCTCTCAGGACTGGGGTCTATGGCGTGGCACCAAGATTCAGCCTTTATAAAAGGCTTGGGGAACATGCCACTGTCTTTCAGGCGGAGGTTCTTGCTATCGCCAACAGTCTGCAGATAAATTTAAAGAAGGGCTACCAAGGTAGGCGTATTCTTATTTTCAGCGACAGTCAAGCTGCATTGATGGCTCTACTCATTCATGGTCAAATAAAAAATTGTAATGGAATGCAAAAATCTCCTTAAGGAACTGGCAAATGGGAATAAAATAATTCTTATTTGGGTGCCAGGGCATATAGGAATAGAAGGTAATGAAAGAGCTGATGAACTTGCAAAACAGGGATCCTCTTTCAATCCAATAGGAATGGAACCCTTTAGTGGGATCAACATGAAGACTACAAGGAAGGCCATTCAAAAATGGGAAAAACAGGAGATGAACAAAGTTTGACGTGATTCTCCTGGACAGAAACATGCAAAAAGTATGATTTTCAACTCATCTGAGAAAATTGTATCTGAAATTCTTAGACTCCCAAGACTGAAGACTCAAGCAATTGTAGGCTTCATTTCTGGGCACTATCATTTCAGGAAACACCTTCATACAATGGGACTTTTTAAACAGGAACCAATTTGTAGGAAATGCCACGCAGGGGTAGAATCAGCTCATCATATCCTATATGAGTGTGATGCTCTTACTCTTACAAGATTCACTACTCTAGGTAATCCATATCCTAAAGAGTTACACCTAAACTCCATTGAGGGCCTATCAGACTTTATAAACAAAGTAGGTGACCCAAGACAATGGAACTAGGAAAAACTTGGGCTTGGAGCATGGTACAAAATGCAACAATGCAGAGGTGCCACATATCTGATAAGCTCAAGAAGAAGAAGTATCCGAGTTCGACAGAGGACGATTGTGGCCTACCGACATTGTGGATTATATTTCAGAGATAAATTTACCAATCTCTGAAA